>APFE031446992.1:0-18182 GCA_000404065.3 Pinus taeda | reverse complement strand
TTTTTCAGTTTCCTAAATTGTAGCACAGTTTACTATTTTTAGCAGTTTTTCGGGTTCTAAACTTCCAGAGCCATTTTGAGGCCCTAAACGACGTTTTTTGGGAAATCTGGGGGCAACATGGGTGCATCGCCCGATGTTGCCCTTCCCAAAGTGGTAGTCCTCGGATATTTCTTTCTAACAAGCTATCATACGCGTTAAACGGAGATCGTATGCAAAAGTTACGACCCCGGGAAATTGATGTACCAATTTACCCAAAACGGGGCCCACAATTTAGTGTTTCATCTTCTAGGGGTAGGTTTTGGAATGTGAAGGGTTTTCCATTATTTCTCAAAAATAAATAGGCCTTCGAGCCTCATTGTAACATAGTACAGAACAGTTCAGAAGCATGTAGCCGCCACATCTCTTCTCAGAGATAAGCTACCATCGCCCTAGCTAGTTTATTTTCAACTCTGTTTGTAAGCATATTCCAGTGTTTTCCATTAATGAAATGAAGTATTATTTCCACTGCATCTTTGTGTATATGGTTATCTCTATATTTTGTTGCCTTCCTATTTAAATCCAGGTCAACCACAGAGCCATCCGAGATAGAGACTGATGTGTCAGTGATACATGTGGAACGGATATACTAAATGATGGAAGATTTTGCTGCTAGTACAAGCGAAGCACAGAGACTGCTAACCGACCTCCATGCATAGATTACCGCACTAGCTGAGTGACTCAGGACGAGTCACGATGATTTTGTTGGGGGACTATTGGGTAGCAGAAGCCCCGCGTAATGGTCATGGGGCACAAAGCCCAAAATTTTGGGTAAAGATAAGGTAAAGACTCCGTGAGATGCGCGGTGCGTGATTTGTAATAAGTGGAGTCAAAGGGGTAGTCCGCCCAAAAATAATGTAAAGAAATGTAAATGAGTCGGCCCACCCATGGATCGCGGTCCATGGAAATGTATAAATAGAGCGAGGCATCGATGGGTAGAAGTAGCTTGGTTTTTTTGAATCAGAACATCCAGACTTCCTCCTACTCCAGGAGACCAAAATCACTGAACAGGAACTTCAAAACGGCATGAAAAGAAACAGAAGTTATGAAGGAATAGCACTGAGCGCAGCGGGTGCCTCAAGAGGAATAGGGAAAATTTGGGAAAAAAACAAATGGAAACTCAAAGACTGCAGGCAGCATAGATGGTGGATAAGACTAGATATGCAAAACATAACCATGACAGAAGAATACACAATATATAATGTCTACGCTCCCCCCCACTTCAGAGAAAAAGCCTCTTGCTGGGAGTCAATCACCTCAGATCTAATGACTGCCCAGGGAAGGAACATCTTCCTAGGAGGAGATTTGAATTTGATAAGGAATGCGGAAGAGAAGATGGGAGGGAATTTCTTTGCAGACCCCTCAAGAGATGCATTAGAAGAAATCATCCAAGCTCACAGTCTAGTTGACATCCCACCACAAAATGGGCGTTTCACATGGTCAAATAAGAGAACAAGCAAAAATAACATAAAAGAGAGGCTGGACCGTATCTTGGCACAAGAGAGAATCGTGGCTAATTTCTCAAGGATTCAAAGCACAATTATCCAAGGCTATATATCAGACCATAAACCAGTGGCATTGCATTTGGACAAAGGGAAAAATATGGGACCGATTCCCTTTAAGTACAATAGAGCATGGGACAGCAGCGAAGATTTCAGAAACTTGATAAAGGATCACAGGGCAATAGACATTTCGGGCTCCCCTCACTACATCTGGGAAACCAAGCTCAAGCTCCTCTGGACAGCCATCAAGCAATGGGCAAGGAAACACGCAATAGAGGAAGGAAAAAAAAAAATCGATCTCCAAACGAAACTAGCACAGTGGAACCAAGAAAAAGAAAGAGGCCAAGACACAGAAGAAGATCAAATGAAAGAAAATGAACTGTATAAGGAGCTGTACAAACAGAACCGAATGGAAGAGGAAGAGCAAAGGAAGAAATCACGATGCCTTTGGCTCAAATCAGGAGATAAAAATACCTCTTTTTTTCATAACAGCCTCAAACTAAGGCGAGCAGGGAACAAAATTGAAAGAATAACAGTGGAGGGAAGAGTCCTAACAGAACAAGTGGAAATTAAGGAAGCAGCGTCCCGACATTTTCAAACTCTTCTAACAGCTGATCCTCATTACTTGGAAAACCCGGATTTCCTCAATATAATTGAGAACAAGATCTCAGAAGCCCAAAATGCAGATTTGGACAAGGAGATCACGACGGAGGAGATAGAATGGTCAATTCACAGCATGCCCTTGGACAAGGCTCCAGGCCCTGATGGTTTCACAGTGGCCTTTTACAGAACCCATTGGGAAATTATCAAGAAGGATTACATCAGAATTGCAAAAAACTTCTTCACAAAATGCAAAATGGGCAGTAGTATTAAATCCTCCCATCTAGCTCTTATCCCTAAAGACCCCAACCTTCAAACTTTTGATAGATTCCGCCCTATATCCTTGTGTAATGTCTCCTACAAAATCATCACTAAGATCTTGGCAAACAGGCTTAAAAAAATCCTCCCTTCCCTCATCTCCGAGAACCAAGGAGGCTTCATCCCTAGGAGACATATAACGGATAATGTCATTCTCATTCAGGAGGCAATCCACAGCAGCATATCTAGAAAGGAAAGGGGCATGATCATCAAGCTTGACATGCCGAACGCCTTTGACCGGGTTAACCATTCATTCCTACAGGCAGTTCTAAAGAATTTTGGTATCTCTGAGTTCTTCATCAGCAGGGTCATGGAATGCATTTCCTTCAACTGGACAGCTCCCCTCATTAATGGTAGGCCTTGCAATGCCTTCAAAAGTTCAAGAGGCTTGAGGCAAGGATGCCCGCTATCTCCCTTTCTCTACATTATCATGGCTGAAACTCTAAGCTTGCATCTGGAGAATAAGCGCAGGTTAAAGGAAATAACAGGGGTAGATATAGTCTGAGGAACCAAGGGGATTAAGCACTCCCTTTTTGCTGATGATACTCTGTTAATTGGAGGTGCCTCAAGCCTTATGGCCCGGAGGTTCAAGAAAACATTGGACCTCTTTCTCCAAGCTTCTGGAGGTAAACTAAACAACAGCAAGTGCATGATCTACACTTGGAATGTCCCAAGATACATAACCCAGAGAATCTCTATAATCATGGAAATCCCTGCCCAAAGGAACTGGTCCCATTTTATGTACTTGGGGCTACCATTAGCCAAGGAATCAATCAAAACCGAGATTTGGGCCAAGCTAATTGAGAAATTGAGAGGGAAGCTTCAGAGTTGGGGAGTGTATTGGCTTAACTTAGCGGGCAGAACAATTCTCATCAAGGCCATCCTTTAAGCCCTTCCAATCTATCAATTTTCCACTACTCTCGCCTCGGCAAGCATCCATAAGCACATGGAGCTGATAATCAGAAGCTTTTTGTGGCAAGGAGGAAAGCAAGACACAAAAAAGTTCAGCTTGGTTAAGTGGGACAAGGTCATTCTTCCCTTAGAAAAAGGAGGGCTCAGAATTAGAATACCAAGACTAGCGAACATGGCTATGGGCTACAAATTGACCTGGAGAATTCTCAATGAGAGAGAAGCCTAGTGGACAGAGGTCATCAAGAGGAAATATCTGAATGGGGTCAACAGCAATATCCTCTCAGAAACCATCATCGACCGACAGTGTACACCTGTTTGGAAGCTGATCAAAAAAACTCTCCCCCAAATCAATTCCTGTATCTCAAGAGCTCCGGGCAATGGTAGAGATATCAGCATATGGGAGGATAGAATAATGGGCTCGGAGGCTAGGGAAACGCTCCCTAAATTCAGGCCCCTGCAATGGTGGATGATAGAGGCAAATCTCAAAACTCTTTATGATATCTCTCTCTGGGAACAGAACTGTTGGATAGGTTGGAGATCTTTCTCCCTCCCCAATGATCTCAAGAACCTCTGGGCCGATCTTAAGACTTTACTCATAGGCTCAGCTCCCACAAACAGAATGTCAGATGACAAGTTTGTATGGGACCCCAATGGTGGCAGCTACACGGTCAAAGAGGGCTACAAAGCACTCCAAAATGCCTCAGCAATAAACAACTGGCCACTTCACAAAGCAGCTTGGAGAACTGAATGTCTGCCAAAGGTAAAACTTTTCAATTGGACCCTTCTTCATGGCAAAATACTTACTGCGGAAAACCTCAGGAAGAAGGGCATTCATGGCCCCTCAATCTGCTGCATGTGCAGGGAGGCGGAGGAAAGTAGCAACCATCTCTTTATAGAATTCCCCTTTGCAAGATCTTGCTGGAAACTCATCACCAGCCCTCTAATCATTGGTGATCTCCCCAACCAGATCACTCTCCTTCAGAAAAGCTGGGGAAAAAGTTTCCCCCAATCCAACAAAAGCAAGAACCTAGCTAAAAGGATGTGGAATAGTATTCCCTCAAATCTCTGCTGGCAGATATGGATCGCCAGAAACAAGTGCATATTTAACAACAAGAAGCCAAGTATCTCTAGCACCCTGGCTAAAACAATTGCACTCATTTCAGAGATCATTGAAGCAAATGGTATAACCCAGGCAGACTCGGAATTGACAGATGCAAGTTTAAAAGAGTGGATGAGCAAATTCAATTATGAAACAAGAACTCAAAAAAATTTAAACACAGGAAAAGGAAACCTGGACTGGAAGTTGAGAGGGACCAAGGAAGAAGTCAAAAATTGGATACAAAAACAAAGGAGACCCACCCTCCAATTTGATGGGGCATCAAAAAATAACCCGGGTCAAGCTGGAGCTGGTGGAATCATTAGAGACTCTCAAGGGAAAACCATAGTTACATATGAATGGGGATTAGGCAGAGGCATACAGCCTCCTACTGGGGACCTCTATCGCTAGAAAACTTGGCCTCCAAAACCTTCTTATCATGGGCGATTCTGCTATTATCATAGCGGCCATGACCTCAGGGAAAAATTTCAAGCAAATGGCCTTAAACATCATCAAAGGTACGATAATGGAAAACATCAGGAGTTTCAGCAAAGTCACCTTCAAGCACATACTAAGAGGAAACAACATGGAGGCAGATGAACAAGCTAATAAAGCTACAGGCAGACATTCAGGCCAGGTCAGGGAGAATGATACAGTTTATGAAAAAGATATACCCTAAGCAGGCCTTCCCCATCCCCTCACCCCAGAACATCAGTCACCTCAGGCACCATCTCCCTCGTATATGGTCCTTCCCCAAATCTCCCTCCTCACCCCCAAACCTCCTCACCCCCAAATCTCCTCGAATGCCCAACTTGGTACCAAAGGAGAAAAAACCGCCCTCAGGATCCGGTTCTTATCATTAAGTACTGTCTCATCATGAATCATCTTCTGATCAGCGCAGTCATTCTCAAGATGCGTGATCGTCCCCATCCCCTCCGCATGCTCCTCGACCGCAGCAAAATCATTTCAGAGGATCTCTCCCCTCCCAAGAACAGATCCTCCCAAAACTGGATCAAGCATCGGAGGCGTCTCTCTGTATCTATATATTGTTGTTTGGTTCTCAGTAACTCCACAATTCGTGGCATTGCAAGGCATCTCCACTGTGATCTCACCAAGCGATGGCAACATTCTGAAGTTTCCAACTCTTATCGGGATCCAGAGCTCCGCCCCTCGCTCCTGGTAACTGTTGTTTTTTGCTCTGTCGTTTTATTTATAGCTGACTATTTGTTCCTTGATCGTTGCAGAGCCCCTGGTATTACCTCGCTGCCCATCCACCTCAATCCCCAGTGCTTTTCACTCCCTCCATCTCTGTTCTACCTCCTCTGTAATATCGAATCTCCTCTCGATATTCCCCTTCTCCCCGATTTCCACCTCTCTTATTATATATCAGATTCTCTCAACCAATCTAGTAACATGGCGGATCAACAAGACCAGCCGAACGCTCAGGAGCCAGCAATCAATCCAATAGATAGGATCTTCAACAAAGAATGCACCATGTGCAAAACTCACACAATCATGATTAACAGATTTGTCAATCATTTCAATGATCTGAAGGAAGATTATGAAGCTGATAGCAGATCGAAGCGGAAGAAATTGGAGAAGCAGAAGGAAGAGATTGAAAATCTAAAAGGAAGGTGTAGCCATCTGGAGGAAGCCATAGAGAAGATCAGAGCCCTTTCCCAGAGCTATCAAGCTGAAGCCTCTACTAAAGCTAGTGCCAGGAGAGATCCCATCCCTGATGATTCGGCCACTCAGAAACTTCCCTAAAACCTATGGTTTGTAAATTCTGTTGGTTAGGTGGTGCTTTTGTTAGGCAATATAGCCGTTTTCTCTTCAATTTCAGTCATCATAGAGGCAGAAACGAGGAAAATGGGTCTGCGCACCCGGTTTTGATCCTCTCTGCCCAAACCTTCGATATCTATGACTGGAACTATGCTTCTGAGTTTTTATAATACAAAAGTAACGGATTCTATTAAAAAAAAAAGAAGTAGCTTGGTTTTTGGGATGTAATCTTGGATCTGATGTGGAATGGGTGTTTGAGAAGGAATGTTTTGAAGCATCTGTAAGTCCAAGTTAAGGGTTTGGGTAGTAGATAGAGGCTCTGCAGCTATGTGCGCGGACCCCTACAGCTGAGTGCACAAGACCGGTCTGGATGTATTGGTGATAAAGTGGAAATGAAGTTAAGTTGCTCCTGTAACTCTGTGTTAAATCTGAATTATCACGGATCTAGCTTTTTGTATGGTTAATATAAATGTTTGACTATACGCATATGCTTACATTATGAATGTATGTGAATCTGAGTTTATTCTAGGTACGCGAACTGGTTAAATCTGATAAATGTTTGCTTAAAGACCCTGCTAAGTAGATCTGATTCATGCAAGTAATTAATATTACGAATTAACCCGGATCCGGATCTACGCGGAAATAGAGCAGCGTGAGGCCATAGAATGGCATGTGAACCCTCTAGAACACATATATACATCCCAAGGGTGCGAAAACCTGGTTCCAGCAGCCTCCCATGCTACCTCGGGTGAGATCTCAGTCCGCGCTCTACGAGCTGTTGCCGAAAGGGCCGGTAGCTACGAGATTTCTTTGGCTAAATAATTCTTCTAAACCTTGCTCAGGCCCATATAAGCCAACAATACTTGAGTCTTTCATATGGTCCTTTTGATTGGATGGTTGCATCCATACCATAGGTCATTTATGTTTATCTTATGGACATGTATTTCCTTTCACTATGTACTCATGTATAAGAGATATTAGTTGTACTTGTGTTGCAGGTTCTCTATGATGGTGTTCTGTTTTAGTTATGGATTCCTAAAGCACTTCACCCCTCCCACTCTCTCGGCCTTCATGCTTTAGGGGGCATCTGTTACATAGTAATTTGTCATCGACCCCACATTCCCTGATTCTAGACACTGTCGGTTCATGTTATTGACATTTGCCTTGTGTCATGTTGCAAATTATGTGTCAATGTCTTCCTTATCATCTCAAGAAGAATATCCCAGTTTAATTCTCCTGGAGCAGACCCTTTTTTGCTTATGCTTTTGGGTCGTCGTGGAACAGCAATTGTTCCACCCGCGAAGATGGCCAATATTGCACTAGCCCTATCGAAGTATTCGCTCTGTCTCTGTGTTGTACTCGTGATGAGCTACTTTTGGCAAGTTTTTTAAACAACTCGTCGAAGCTTTGAAGTGTAACTGCTTCATGGGCGGTCCTAGGGTTGGTTGTTGGATCAAATGAGCTCGTCTCTCTCCTTTGGGATGGTTGTTCCACCATTTGTGCAACCTCTCAAAGAGATAAGCTCTTTCTCCCCTCTTTTATGGAAGCTCCTTCTCCTATAAATACTTCCTCTATGACTGAGATCAGCGAGCTTCAGAGGTCAAGAATTCAAATAGTAAAAGTAGAGAAGTTTTTCTAGAGTGTGGAAGTAGCCTCTCATATAACTTAGCTTGGGATGGTTTTGAGTGGAGTTTGCTTGATTGTAATAATGTTCTAGCATTAGCATTTTGGGTAGGAGAGAGAGTTATTCGTCTTTTGGGAGATAGTCTATGAGTGAATGCTTGCCGAGACATGCTGACAGGACCCTTCAAGGAGGCTTACAATGTCAAGGCTTGGTTGTAAGTTCTACTTTAATTTACATTAATACAAATCAACGGCTTATTTCCTATATCGTATGTTGAATTGCGTAATAATAGCTTGAAGCTCCTTGACTCTTTAAGTAGATAGTTTTTGTCATACTCTATTATGTTCATGGTTGTGTTCTATATGTTGTTTTCAGGTACAAGTGATTAGAAGAATGAGAGCTAGAGCAACACAACAGGGACGCCATCGAATGATGATTTGAAGGTAAGCCATCATGGCATCAACTTTATAAGGAAATTTGCTTTGGTATTGTCTTTGCGGTGACTAGACCCACTCTAGGACTAGAGGGGTTGCCTCTGTCTGCAGAGGGAACTTTCCTGTGTCACACCAAGACATACACCAAATTGGTGTATGAGACCCCCTTGTTTGTGAGAAAAGGAACCCACTTTCGTGCAACGATTTGACTGCTAAGCCTGCGAAGGCATACATACTCTTTGCCCCTTTGGTTTTGAATCTGTGACCTCTTAAGAAGAAAAACATGCTCTTAACCATTAGGCTCACTCAAGTATTTTAGAGTGCATTGTCTAAAATTGTAATTTAAATAAATAATTTTCAAATTTAAAACAAAATTGATTTAGGGAAGAAAAAAAAAACTCAAACATAAAAGTTATTTGCTTGCCTAGTTATGTTTATAAATAAATTTAAATTTAAATTAACATTTTTTTCGCTTAATGTCACGCAATGAATGTATAATAATAACTAATTTAACTAGATATTTAACTTTTAATTTATAACATATCAACCAATCATAGACCTCATTTAAGTCATTTATAAATAATAATAATAATAATAGCAGTGAACCTTGATTCTAAAAAAGAAAATGCAAAAAATATATTTTCAATCTATATTGAATAAAAAAGTACATTACAAGACAAATATGTATGAAGAGAAATAAAACATGGATGAGGGAATAAGTTACAATATGCAAGTAATAAATGACATCATTACTCTCAAATATCAACACAAATGATAAAAAGCATGAAGCAAGATAATTTGACCATTGCTGCTCATTTCCTCATAAAACAACAGAGTACTTTAAACTCACCTTATATCAACATTAATTTATATGTGAATATTTTGATTAAAATAATATTTAAATATAACGCATATTGCAACCTCCATTGAATTTGTCAGAGCTCACACTAGGCCGCGTGAAGTATTGTAGGTGGAACCAAATTGGTCGGGGAGTGTCAGTAGTCAGGAGTGTCTAAAGAGACCATTCAAATGACAATGCCGACCTCCAACCTCATAGTGTGGGCCGACCTCCGACTTACTTTCAGTAGGGACCACAAATGAAATATGTGTGTATAGATGGTTTTGTTTACAAGGAGTCAAATTGGTCAAGGAGTGTCACAGTACCGTTCAAAATACAAGGCTGACCTTCAGCCTCATAGTTAGTCTGACCTCCAACTTGCTTCTAGGAGGGCCCACAAAAGAAATATATATGTACAGTGTGATTATTTATAATTTAATATTTTGTTTTTCATATAACATATTATTTAATGAATTTAATTTAAAATATTTTATTTTTTATCAATAAAAAAAAATAAATTGAATAAATTATTCATATAAAGATAAAATTTCTTTAAAGAAATTTTTACCCAAAAAGATTAATTATTTTTTTCTATCTAAAGTTTAAGATAACAAAACCAAAACCACTACATACAAATTTCAAACAAATTACTATTTAAAATGTTTAAAAGACATGAACAGTTATCCCCGTTCCTTTATAAAAAAAAAAATTAAATGTGAATATGGTTATTTTTTATTTTCTTTTCCAAATCATTAATGATACAAATTAGTCAATAATTAAATAATATTATTTATTATAAAGACTATTTGCTCGCATATATGTATTTATAAAAAAAGTTTAAATTTAAATTAACATTTTTTCACTAAATGTCACACAGTGAAGGTATAATAACAACTAATTTTACTATATATTTAACTTTTAATTTATAACATATCAACTAATGATAGACCTGATGATAGACCTCATTTAAGTCACTTATAAAAAATAATAATAATAATAGCAATGAACTTGGATTCTATGAAACAAAAAAGTAAAAATTATATTTTCAATTTATATTGAATAAAAAAATACATTACAAGTCAGATATGTTTGAGAAGAGAAATAAAACATGCACGGGGGAGTAAGTTACAATTTATAGATAATAATGGCATCATTACTTTCAAAACTCGACACAAACAATAAAAACCATGAAGCAAGATAATTTGACCATTGTTGCTTATTTCTTCGTAAAACAACATAGTACTTTAATCTCACCGAATATCAACATTAATGTATACATGAATAATTTTGATTAAAATAATATTTAAATGAAACAGACATCACAACCTCCATCAAATATGTCAGGGCTCACACCAACTCATGCGAAGTATTGTAGTTGTAGTCGAATTGGTCGGGGAGTGTCAGTAGTCGAGAGTGTCTAGAGAGACCATGCAAATGACCTCATAATGGAGGCCGACCTCCGACTTTATTTCAGTAGGGGCCAAAAAATAAATATGTGTGTATAGTTGTGTGTGTTTACAAAGAGCCTAATTGGTCAGGGAGTGTCCTAGTATTGTTCAGTAGACAAGGTTGACCTTCGACCTCATAGTCACCACGAGCTCCAACTTGCTTCTAGGAGGGCCCACAAAAGAAATATATGTGTATAGTTGGCGTGTTTATAATTTTTTTTTTCATATAACATATTATTTGGTTTAAAAAACTTTTTTCCATTAGTAAAAATAAATTGAATAAATTATTTTTATAAGATAAATTTATTTAAAGCAAATTTACATAAATATTATTATTCTTTCTATCTAAAAGTTTAAGATAACAAATCCAAAAACTATGTACAAATTAAAACAAAATACTATTAAAATGTTTAAAAGATATGAACCCATTATCCCTCTTTTAAAGAAAAAAATAACATGAATATGGTTGGTAAATTACAAAAGTCGAAAATAACTAGCTTAAACGCCAGTTTCAACTTCAGGAGTTACTCAAAGGTCAGACTTTGCCAACATGGGTCAGAGGTCAACATTTTCCTTATGATTCTTCTCCACACACACACCGACTACCCAACCAGGAAGTGAAGCCCAACCTCAACTACGAGTTTCGTCCAAGTCCAAAGAAACCCAAAAAACCGATATGTAGAGGGATGCGCTTATTCTTAATTTTATTTTTTTTAATGTACTCTTACAACCATGGCTCAAGCATGTTCTTTTATGTATAAAATTGAGGAAGAATATAAATTAGAAAATACCACCATTGGAAACTCAAAATACTGGTAGCATTGGTCTTGAAAGTTGTCCAATATTCTTGAAGGTTGAATTTTGCAATTAATTCTTTTATGTTTTTGTTTTTCTAGTTGGGAATTATGTGAGATTGTAATTTCCGGTCAGTTAAACTATAGCTTTTATTGCATTAAATTTAGTGTTTTGAAAAACAAATTAGTAACAACAGTATGTCATATGATAGTGGAGTGAACGTAAAAGCCATGACAAAACTCGCATACGTGGGATCAAACTCTGAACTGCAAATTTGACGATCTAACAGACGTTATTTATTTATTTATTTCATATATTTATTGCTCAAGGGTCTTGTGAAAATGGATATCAGCTAACTTCCAACACCGCAAATTTTAGAAACTTAAAACTTTGCATATATGTGTCGACCCTGACTAAGGTCGGAATTATTTTCTTCGTCAGATAGATATTTATGCCAATAGAACTTCAACTCCCAAAATATTTAAAAGACCATGATATGGAGTCAGATTCGAGACCTTGCTCACAGGTCTTGTGGAAACAGAAACATGTGTAAACTTTTGACATTGCAAATTTTATAAAGTTAATAATTAACACATCCTTGTTTCTATGCATCGCGCCTGACTGAGCTCAAAGTTATTTTCTTCCACAGCTAGATGTTTATGTCAATAGAACTTCGAACCCCCGACTATCTAAAACACCATGATATGGATTCGGAGCCGGCAAATTGCTCACGAGCCTTCTGAAAATGCAAAGATACGTATACTTCCAACTTCGCAACTTTCAGAGTGTTAAATTCCTAGAAATCTTTGTCATAATTACCACAGAAAAACATGGAATCGAGGTTGGTAGACTATTTAAAAGAAGATCATATGGAATCAGGGTTGGAACCTTACTCACAGGACTTGCGGAAATGAAAATATGGGTCGACGCTCGACTTAGTTGTGATCAATTACTACTTCTTTACTCCTACAAAATTGCACTCAAAGCATCAAAACTCAACCCCGTAATGCATTAACACTAAAATAAATTACTATTAAAATTTTTAAAAGATATGAACCCGTTATCCCTCCTTTAAAGAAAAGCATAATGTGAATATGGTTGATAAATTACAAAAGACGAAAATAACTAACTTAAACGCCAGTCGCAGCTTCAAGATCTCTTGGAGGTCAACCTTTGCCAAGATGGGTGGGAGGTTGGCCTTTTCATTATGATTCTTCTCCACACACACTCTGACTAACCAACCAGGAATTCGGGCCCGACCTCGACTACAGGTTTCGTCTGAGTCCAAATAAACCCAAAAATATGATATGGAGAGGGATGTGCATACTCTTAATTTGAATTTTTTTAAACGTACTCTTACAAACATGGCTCAAGCATGTTTGTTTATGTATAAAATTGAGGAAGAACATACATTAGAAAATCCCACCTTTGGAAACTCATAATACTGGTAGCATTGGTCTCGAAAATTGTCCAATATTGTTGAAGGTTGAATTTTGCCTTTAATTCTTTTATGTTTTTGTTTTTCTAGTTGGCAATTATGTGAGATTGTAATTTCTAGTCAGTTAAACTATAACTTTTATTCCAATAAATTTAGTGTTTTGAAAACAAATTAGTAACAGTAGTGTGTCCTATGACATTAGAGTGAACATAAAATCCATGAGAAAACTCGCATACGCAGGATCAAACTATGAAATGCAAATTTAACAATCCAACAGGAATTATTTATTTTATTTTTTCATATATTTATTGCTCAAGGGTCTTGTGAAAATGGAAAGATCGACCAACTTCTGACACAACAAATTTTAGAAACTTAAAATGTTGTATCTATGCATCAAGCCTGATTGAGATCGACATTATTTTCTTTGCCAACTAGATATTTATGCCAATAGAACTTCAACTCCATGACTATTTAAAAGATCATGATATGGAGTCGGGGTCTAGACCTTTCTCACAGGTCTTGTGGAAACAGAAACCTGCGTCAACTTCCAACATCATAAACTTTAAAAAATTAATAATTAACACATCCTTATGTCTATGCATCACACCCGACTAAGCTCTAAGTTATTTTCTTCCGTAGCTAGATGTTTATGTCAATAGAACTCTGACCCCTTGACTATCTAAAACACCAAAATATGGAGTTGGAGCCGACACCTTGCTCACGAGCCTTATGAAAATGAAAAGATGCATATACCTTCGACTTCACAACTTTCAAAGTGTTAAATTCCTAGAAAACTTCGTTGTAACTGTTACAGAAAAACATGTAATCAAGGTTGGCAGACTATTTAAAAGTAGACCATATGGAAATGGTGTTGGTACCTTGGCCACAAGGCTTGCGAAAATGCAAAGATGGGTCGAATTATGACTTAGTTGTGATCAATTACTACTGCTTTACTCCTACAACATTGCACTGAAAGCATCGAAACTCAACCCTGCGATGCATTTAACACTGAAACTTTGGTGTTATTTTTATATTTACCCACAAACTTCATAATTTTATGTTAAGAAATAAAATCATGCATTAAACCAAATTTTTCTCATAGGGAGATCTCAAACTATCACTAAGTTTTGTGTTGCTAGAATCCAGCAATCTGCTTACCCGAATAATTGTTGTTGTCTAAATTCTAAAGTCTAACCTACAAATTATGCGAAACAGTGAACCATTAGAAGTCCAAACTATTCACCACAACGATTAAACCAAAGATTAATGTTCATACATTTACATATCAGATGGTCGTCAAGGAGGTCGATTATCTTGTGACCTAGCACATAACCAAACACCTTCAGGGTTCCGCAGAAATTTTTTAGTGCTCACATACGGTGAAGTTAAAAAAAAAAAAGGTGCAACGGGTAACTCACTTGGTAACGATGGAAGCCTGAGAAGGGGGAGTTATCTCGCAAAGAAAACGTAGGCACAAAAATGTGAATTCCAGCCTCAATGAACACCACAACACGAAGAAAATAAAGCAGAGCCTTTGAACACGGATAATAGCTCGCAACTAATTAGAAATGCACTTACCGATAATCTGTCAATAAATTGTCCACCAACACTCTTAAAACCAAATCTATGACACTAGAGCTCAAAGCAGGTCGAACTTAACTCCTAGTTGTACGCATAATCGCTCTTTTTTGTACCTCCTCTTACTATCTGATTAACCCGGTCAATCGTGTATGGTAGGATGACATCCACCCTCGAAATCCAGAGTCGAAAATGCAACGACGGGCTAGCCTCACCCAAAAATTTCAAAGAAAAACCTAATATTCACTATAAAAATTTGGAAAATTTCCACAATATAAACAAACTAATAGCTACAACCCAATCATAAATATCATTGTGTAAGCAGTGATGTAATAAACCCCAAACTTCAAAATAAAATATTAAAGATCTTAATACCTATCTACCAACAATTTATTTTAAGACTTTTAATTTCTACATATTAAAAGGAAATGGAACATAGTAACACATCATATATATTGGAATGGGGTTATATAACAAGAGAACATCTATCTACATCCTACGACAACAATCTATAATGAAGAAATATATAAATAACCTAGAACAAATGTCATTTATTTTATACTATAAGACACGACTTAGTTTTCTTGGCATCATACACCATATAGCAATGTGACAAGGATAATATTATAAAGTGTGTATACAATGTTGAAGCAAAGGAATCATGCCAAGGAGTATTGAACCCCACGTTGACCAAATCATTTATAATGGTAAATCAAAATGATATTAAGATTGGTAAAGACCCCAATAATAATGAGCACATAATAGAATGACATCAATCACAACCGCCACTAAAAATGACATCAATCACAACCCCCACTAAAAGCTTTATTAACATTGGACTTAATTTTTTAATAACAAATAACATAGTTTTTATTTTAATATTGTTATATATATAATTACTTTAATTATATTCTAATAATTTTAATTAATAAAGTTTATAGAGTGTAAAATATACAATAATAAGGTGTATGGTTAAGTTATTCATGATGTAAAAGTTATTGATTTGGAATATTTGTGGTTATAAAAAAACTGTCGGTGTTAAGGGTTAGTGTTAGCTTAGGTCAAAAGTACAATCTCTGGCGTGATTTTGATAGCTTAAATATCCTCTTTTCACCAATTTCTCAAAACAAAATTAAACTTACCATATCTCAAATTTCAAACAACTTAATAAATAAATTAAAATATAAAAATAATTAATACAGTTAATCCTTAGTTAATACTCGATCATAATCATAAAACCATTAGCCTTATAAAATCGATCATAATCATAAAACCATTAGTGTTATAAAATGTTCACATCTATGTAAATATCAAATACTTTGATATTGAGTAACATTACACACTATATGACAGGTTAATATTTTAGTTTTTGCATAGATTTAATATGCAAATTTCTCATTTAAAACTCAAGTATCAACCCTCTTATGCCCAAAATAGATTTTTTCTATTTATACGGTAAGAAACATCATACCATAGATTTAGATTTTTTTATTTAGAAGGTAAGAAACATCATAGTTGATAGCAATGGAATATTTTGAAAATCAGATAAATAAATGTAAGTACATATGCATTAACCATGAAAATGAGACTATATATATAATGGGTCAGGAAGAGATCCAATATACAACATCAACATCTTATGGGAGCATGTGGGGACCTTGACAAATGTTGGAAACTTTGAGCAATTGCACTTCATGCTCTTGTTGGGGATCAATTTTACATGTAGAAATTTACCCATGGGTCTAAGATTATAGGAGGAATTTCACCTTGCACGTTAGCTTTGAGATTATAAAAATTTCACTTTGCATACATCAAATGGAATGATCTTTAACTAACTTCTTAAAAAGATAACATTGAAAAAGTGGTCCACCTTGCCATGTGGTAGATTAGGGATAGCATTGGAAAATTAAAATAATGACAACTCTAGTGGGGTGCAATGAGAACATGCCATGTATTGCCCACAAGGGTCACATGTTATAACTTTCTGGTCATCTAATAGCCCAACAATATCTTACTAGGGTTTAAGGCTAATTAATGCACTAGATTTTATTGCCCCCTCCTTAATCGTTGAATATTTGTTGTGATGTTTCATAAGAGTTTGAGTCACATGGGTGTCAGTGTAATTTGGTCCATGGAAAAAAAGTGATTAATGTACTTGACTATGATGCTTTTGCTTTTTGGAATAGAAAAAGTAATACATTGATAACGTCCATGAATAATTTCTTTAAAGTATAAGATGAACATTATCACTTATGTAATATGAATATTAATATCTTAATAGATAATGATGCCGCCATGAAAATTATGTATTTAGTTATAAAATATTTACTGTAATGGAAGGAGTACAGAGATCCACACGATAACATTCATGAATGATTTGTTTAGAGTATAAGATGAACATTATCACTTATGTAATATGCATATTAATATTTTTAATGGATAATGATGTGGAAAATAGATAAATATTATGTATTAAATGTGTGTCTAAATTTATGTGTAAAGATTTAATTTTGTATATTTATTTAGGTTTTAATTATTTTATAATTGATTTTTTTATGTTTAGGATTGTATTATTTTTTATGTCTTGATAAAAATAAAATAAATTAATTAATTAATTAAGTTAGTGTATTGTATTAATATGTTGGGGGAACATGGGTGATTTTTGATATGTATGAGTGAGTAATTATATGTCGATCTTACATGTATGAGTGAGTAATTGTATGTTGATCTCTTATGAGAAGTTATAGAATTGAGAAAGTTTGTAAAAGTCATTGAGATTGGTATATCGATGGAGCTTGCATCAATATGTGAAGGGAGTGCAAAATGACCTTTGACAAGTATGGATGACCTTTGCTCTCGCATATTGTCCCTCTATTGAAAATCATGGAATTAAGAAAGTTTGTATAAGTCATACTCATAAGTTTGTATATTGAACCATAAGTTTGTACATTTTTGTTGTTGATAAAATTATTTTTCCTTTACGCAATTTTTTCGAAAATTCTCTACAACATGAATATCTTTGAAAACCTACATTTTCTTATTAGAAGAAATGAAGTTAGTGTATTGTATCAACATGTTACAACCCAAGCATGGGGTGACATTTGACATGTATGAGTGAGTAATTGCACATCAACCTTTTATGAGAAATCGTGGAATTGAGAAAGTTTGCAAGAGTTATTGAGATTGGCGAATATATGGAAATTGCATATTGCATCAACATGTGAAGGGAGTGCAAGATGACCATTGATAAGTATGTGTGACCTTTGCCCTTGCATATTGACCCTTATTGAAAATCATGGAATTAAGGAAGTTTACATAAGTCATGTAGCTTGACAAATTTATGTGGTCTGCATCAACATGTCAAGGGACCTCAAAGTCGTCTTTGAGCAATTGCATGTTGACCTTTTATGTCAAATCAATGAAGCGAGGAAGTTTGCATGAGTCGTTGAGATTGACAAATTATGAAATTTGAAAGTGTTGAAGTATGAGAGGTTAACTCTAATTAGCCATATGGTTAGTGATAGCATTGGTGAGCTCCAAACGTTAATTCTAGTTAGTTATATGATCAAGATTAAGATTTATGTGAAGTTTAAAGGATTGGCTATAGTTTGTTACATGATTAAGGTTAGGATTAGTGAGATCCATAAATATTATTAGATTATCGTGGAATAATAAATGTATACCTTTGGAAACTTATCTCATATAATGGATTAATATAATATGAAATATAAATTTAATACAAGAATTATTATAGCTTGCTTCCCTTTGAAATCAAATACAT
>APFE031446984.1:0-36437 GCA_000404065.3 Pinus taeda | reverse complement strand
AAAGAGGCAAATCTCAATATCCCAATTCACATACATACAGGCAGCCCATTCTCATTACTGAACACAATCTCTGGACCGATATACGTACCCTTCTGAGCATTTGATGGGGAGCTATCTATCTTCTCATCGATCGGCTGATCTTCCGAGAGCCAAATTAGTGGTTATCGAAGAGGGGGCCGGTGGGTCGATTATAGAGTTCCCAAAACCGGTCAAGGTAGCAGAAATATTAAGAGAGAAGCCAGGCTTCTTCGTCTGCCATGCTGATTCCATGCATTATGATGAGTATGTTTCTCCCCTTTCTGCGGAGCAGGAACTGCAAGTGGAGCACCTCTATTTTCTGCTTCCTCTAACCAGACTGCGCCATCCTCTGTCCGCAACTGATATGGTCGCGTTGGCCGTGGAGGCCAGCACTGCCATGGAGCAGAGCCGCCACCGCTACAAGAAATTAGGGCGACGACGTGGCTGGAAAATCACGCCGAGCGTGATAACGGTGGAACAAGAACTTCGTGAGATCAAGCATCTGGATCGCCGCGAGACTGATCATGAGATAATAAATTCTGGGCAATTTAAGGGCAAGGGTTATAATTCAGAGACGTTGGATTGGAAAAAAGTGGGTGTGGGTTTGACTTTGAGGGGAGGGCCTGTTCGCTCTAAAATGCAGCGCACAGCGGCCGGGCAGAAAAGGGTTAATACGGCTTCCTTCAATGGTCCCTGGAGAATGAAGCTTTGGACCATCCATGAGGAGGGCTTCCAATCCCTTATTGACATCACATAGGAGAATGCAAAATCATTGTGTCTCATTAAATTTGCCTGCAGCGGATATTCCGTCGATTATTCCCATATCGCGATTAAAACTTGGAAGCGATTATGAATCGAATGACACGGATGGATTTAGGAGGTATAAAGGATACAACATTGCAGTGGAAATGCCACCGGAACTGAACTGCATTTCATTTGGGAAACTTCAAAGCATGACCGACTGGCGTCGGTGGCCACTCCGGTGTAGAGACAGCGCTCCGCGATTTCATCACTTTCTCTCCTGGTTTCTCGTGTTTCTTTCCAGCCACTTGTAAGCATTTGAAGGGTTAATAATAAAATATTTTTATTGAACTCTCTGTCTTGTCTTGCTCTATTATTGTGGCTTATTGTTACTTATATATATATATGGATTTTTTAAGAATTTTTTTTTGGTCAATTTGTTTAAAATTATAGATATTATTATGCGTAATGTTTCACTTTATTTAGAAAATAGCATAAAACTTAAACTTAAAATTTTTGATTGGGTGAGATTTCATTTCCATAATTATCACTGGTTAAACTACATCAATCAAACAAATGATATATAAAATTTTCAATATATAATCATATTTAAATTGTTTATTTTGTAAATATTTAATGTTTCATAAATTTTTTAAATGTTTAAATTTATTTAGATTTTAATAAAAAATATGTTTTAAAAAAAAAATATATATCACAATCTCGATAAAACTTGTATTAACAAATTCCAGACAAAACAATATTTGTCTAATCTATTAGATAGACTACCACTATATATGTAAATATATAAACATTCAATTTATTAATGTGATAGGAACCGTAAAAGTATTACTCTTAACCTTCTAAACATATATTATATTACTGTCTTTATTAATGTAATAAAAGTATTTGTCATAAACCTTCTGGTTGTTACTATAAATTCGTTACTAATTCTTGTTGGAAAACGCTGTGTGACAATTATTACTCTTAACCTTCTAAACATATCTTATATTATATTATATTATATTGCTGTCTTTATTAATGTAATAAAAGTAGTTGTCATAAACATTCTGGTTGTTACTATAAATTCGTTACTAATTCTTGGGGTAATGATATATGGTTGGAAAACGCAGCGTGATAGATAGGATATCATTTGTTGTCGCCTGTGTCCAGGTGGAAATAAATTTTTGAAATAATTTAAAGTTTAATAATAAAATTATTTGATTCAACTTTAATATATATTATTTTATTTTCTCTCTTTATTAATGTATTAATAATAAAAGTATTTGGGTTAAACTTTCCGCCTGTTACCATAAATTGGTTACTAATTCTGGGAAAAGCAGTGTGATAGATAGAATATCGTGGATCGAAACAAAATTTTTAGTGAAGTAATTTAATGTTGAATAATAAGACTATTTCTATTCGACTTTTTGTTTGGCTTTTTTGTTTGATTTTCTTTTTATTGTTTTTTATTAGGTAATATAACTTGATTTGGCTTTTTTTTTTTTTTAATTTTTTATTAGGTAATATAACTTGATTGAATATAAATAAATAATTTTAGTATTATTGTGTGCTGGGAAGGAATATGTTAAGAGAGAAATTTAAATTTAATTATTTTCGCATTCTAATTATGAAATTAGAAAATAAAATGAAGTATTTTGTACTTATGTTTTAAAATTTTAATTTAGTTTTTTTTTTATAAAATTTTAATTTAGTTTTTTTTTTTTTTATAAAATAATTTAATTTTTAATATTTATTATTTATGTTTAAATAAATGGGTTTGATTTGTGTATCACTCTAATCACGATTTATTAAAAAAAATGTATTGATAAAATTTATGATTTATTAGAAAAACATATTAATAAAGTTTGATATAAAAGTGATTATTTATATTAAAAATAAAATTATAATTTTAAAATATTGAAATTTTTTGAGGATAAGTTTTTTGTGATTGATAATTTTCTGGTGAATATATTTTCAAGGCCATTCAATATATAATTCATCATCATTCATTTAAATATTGAAATTTTTAATTTTAATTTAATAATTATTAAAATTATAATTTATTAAAAAACTTTATTAATAAAATTATATAAAAATAAGTATTTATATTCAAAATGAAAATTATAGAGAGTCATATAATAAATTAATTTTGAAATGTTAATAATTAATATTTATACTTTTATCACTTTAAAATTACTCTAATACAATTTTATATCAAAATTAAATTTCTTTTATTGTTTTAAATGGCCGAACCTAACAAAATTTATAAATGGTTAGCCTCAATAATGTTTACCATTTGAGTAATTAAGAATAAACTTAATTTTATTGTTAAGACCATGTTTTATTTATTACACATTTAATATTCATAACACATGATTGTTTAAGAGGTATGTTTTTCAATTTTTAATAAATTTTCAATAAGAATAAATTTTAATATTTTTTTGTTAAGTTTGGTAGACTCTATGTTTTCATTAATATAAAGCAAATTAACACCACATAGAATTGGCTAGGCGACTTCAACTTGCCCAGTGGGAAACCAAGTCTCTTGGTCACCTATCCGCATTATATGCCATCTGGTAAAAAAAATATTAAGTCTCTCTATCCAAGCAATATAAGTTTCAGTTTCCTATGCACTTCCATACTCTATAGTTCTACATATGTATGTAAATGCATAAACAAATTTAAAAGCTAGTCACATCTATAAACTATCATAAAGTAGGCTTGTTAATCATGTTGTTCAACTGATGTTGATTCCACTGGTGTTGGATCTTTGGCATTCGTTTCGAGTAGCTCCATCTAAACCAAAATGCATGGCAAATGTTGCTCAATTCAACCAAGGCGGATGTCCTGTTTGTGCAGTTGAAATTGCATCTTTTGAAATTCCTACTTGTAGTTTGGCATTCCCTGAATCGTGACTACCATGCCTACCAAGATCTGCTCCATCGCCTTTCCCAACAGGCTTTTCATCAACTAGTACAAGTAAAGGGTCTGTTTGAAATGGGTCATTCTCCCTCTTGTTTTTCCAGGATCTAGGACGAATACTCTCTAGTTCTCCAACTCTGTATTCATCTTATCCTCCTGCTTCACTTTTGCCTCCCATTCTTCTAACAATTTTCAAATTTATTCATTGGTTCCCTCCCGATAGGTGGTTTTTGCTTCACTGATTAAACGACCAACAGACTTCTGATCTCGTCGACCACTCGAAGAGTTAGGTTTTGTGTCATGCTTTGCCTTTCGAGGCCTCTTACCTTAGCCTCCGGCCTTTGTTGGTTGAGCCATGATCTCGCCAAGCTAGTCCCTTGCAATGCGACAAACTGTAACCTCTTCGGTCCAGAAATTTCCTTGTGCTAGGGTGGGTTTACCATGCGACAAAACTTTGCATACAAAACATTCAATTGACCAATTAAAATTCAATTACAAAGTCCATGTATATGGGTGGTAGGACCGTGTTTCTCCACCCCCCAACTTCATACCCCCCCAACATTTGTAGTAGCATGCCCCTCATGGTTGCAGGCGGGTTCTGTAGAGAGGACCTGCCCATACCCTCCACAAGTGGTTCCAAGTCCCAATAGAATCCCCCCCTTAGTATCGCTCATGCATGCAATATCCCCCCAGTCCTAGTTACAGAGACCCAACTACCTTCTACCATCGACCCAACTTGGCTGGCTTGCCCTTTATTACCAGCTCGACAGGAAAAAATTGGAGCCCAACAAAGGTAGACAACCATCCATGAACCCTGTAACATCGCCATCGCCAACCCTCCTTCCCATTCTTCCATATCCAGTCTCAATTCCCTGCCAAGTTTCATGCCTACCGTGATTCTCCTTCTCCCCCATTCCCAGGTCCCTACATACCCTGCTTCGACTGTTCATGGTCACAAGACAGAGGTTTCATCCTAGAATGCGGGTGTACAGGCATACATTATCCCCATAGCCCAACCCCTCGACCTTTAAAGCGATGCAACTGCATGCTCCTATGTTATGCTGCTTATCTAAAGCCATCATAATTCCCATACAAGATAGGAGTATCTCAAAGAAGAGTGAGATGGTAAGGATACCCAACGGTTGCCAAAGGCAGAAGCAGACTATCTTCAACAGCTTACGTCCCCAACCCCTAACATCCTTATGCTCCTTCCCCAATATTCTTTCCTCTCCCTCAGACAAAACTGGAAACAGAGCAACATAATGAGATGACAGAGGTTACCAATAGCATACTTGGTTTCCTTCACTTGTAGACGGTGAAGTTTCCGCTGCTTGTGGATCCATTGAACCAACCCACCTCCCTGATTTCCTTGTACTCGGTCGTTCTAGTGCTCACTACACTTTTCTCCAAGGCAATTACAGACTATAACTCTTCCGCTCCTCTCACTACCACCTTTCCTTAATGCATTGTCCTTCATAATGCAAAAGGTCACCGCACCCATCGCCTCAAGCATGTGGAGGGCAGTGGTTTTGTACCTCGTAGTACATACCATTATCATCACCTTAATGAGGTGATACGCTGACTCACACCTCGATCAAGAGAAGAATAAATATTAATATTAATTATATAAATAAGTTATTCCTTATGTATGACGAAAAATAATTCTTCATCAATAAGGAGCACTTTTAGGTTTTTTTATAAAGAGAGAGTAAGTCTAAATAACATATAAAGGAAGCCAATATCCCTTGTAACGATGGTTAAGACTATTTCCAACAATGTCATAAAAGCTTTTTAATCTCTCAATAATTCCATATGTGCTTTTTAATCTCTTTACCAATAACGTTAAGATACTGTGATTTAACGTGATACCTATGAAATAATTAAAACTTTCATCTCTACTAATCAACGTAACAAAATTTTGTTTTCAGAGATATATTTTTTTAATTATTTATATATATATTTATTAATTATAGTATTTTTTTTGGTTGATATATCATTTATGGTAAGAAATTTGATTTGGTATGTCCCTGAGGCGTATATAAGTAGGTTTGTGTAGGGTTTTATTTTATTAAATTTGATTCAAAACTCATAAAAAGGGTAGAGAGTATATCAATCTTTTGAATGGTGACAACAATCATTTGATATAGTGTTTTATTTTTTTTTTAAGCAAACAATAATATTATTTGGCTATCCATTTCTTCTAGAATAGTTGCTTATAAGTATTGTGTGGCTCTTTAAACCTTTGGTATGACAATTCCATGAACTTTGAGAAATAAAGAAAACATTTCTCTATGTGCAAATTTGTTTCATTAATTTGTTATCTGTATACTATTTTAACACTTTTTTGTACACTAGATCCCAACAACTGGTATCAAATCTAGATCTTGACGCCAGTTGGGGCATACCTACATTGTGTAGGTTGGAAGGACTTTGTTTTGGCGTTTCTCTTTCATGTTATAGGTTGAGGCAGCAGATCAAAAGCTTGGAGGGGATGTAATTGGAGATTCTTTTCATGAATTAGGGGCTCTCATTTCCCTAGTTGGAAACTAAGTAGGAGGGAGTTGCTAAGAGACTAGATTATGGGGTTGATTGGCTTCCATTTCCCTTCCAATTCTTGTCGATTTCATGCGTTGTTGGGAAAATTGAGGATAAATGCTTAGGTACCTCAAAGAACATGTTTTCACTTTAGTCGAACAACCAAAAGGATTGATATTTTTTTTGGTGGTGATTAAATTAAAGAAATAATCAATAGATATAATCATTTGGACATTATATTTAAGATTGGGTCCAGATGATGCGGTATAGTGTGGGTCATTTACTAGACCTCTACAAATTGTATTCACATGTGGTGTGGCCATTTAATATACATATTTGTAGTGTTTGAGTTTGATTTTTCTTTTTGATATTTAGTTTTGAATATTGGGGTTTTGGACTAAAATTTCGTGTTTTTTGGCAAAGAGAGACTGCATGTTTATTTTTTTCAACCAACTTAGCAGTAACCTAATTTTTATGAGTCCAAATGAATTATTTTGTAGAGAATGGCGAAGATAATGAATACAAAGTTCAAGGTGGAGAAATTCAATGGGAAGAATAGTTTAAACTGTGGAAGCTCAAGATGTAGGATTTGTTGGTGCAACAAGGATTGCACAAGGCCTTGGATGACAAGAGAAAGAAATCGATGGGTGTATATATTGAAGTCTAAGGATATTTAGATGATATATTCCTCAACACTATTTTTTCTCTAGTAGATGATGTCCTTTTCAATATTAGTGGATAGGAAACAACTTTGGGCCTAATGAGTAGAATGGGGGGCCCTTATAGGACGAAATTCTTAACAAACCAAATATACTTGAAGAGGAAATTGTACAGTCTAAAGATAAAAGAAAATATCAATATTGTTAATATTTGAATGTTTTTAATACACTTATATTCCAATTAACTTGTATGGACATAAGGATTGACATGGTAGATAAGGTAGTGACATTACTATGTTCATTTCCTATAATCTTGGGATCATATTGTCACTTCCATTAGCTTTAGTATAGCAAAGACTCTTGAATATGATTTTATTGTGGGAGAATTGTTATATTATGAAGTGTAGAGGAAATCTACTATAGAAACCTCCACACCAGAATTAATGGTGGCTAGAGGTTGGTCTAGAGAAAGAGGGGAAGCATCGAGAGGTACATTAAGCTCTAATTCAAATGGAAAGAATGTTGAGTTCGAATGTTGAAAATTTTAAAATATTGCGCATCTCAAGAAATATTGTTGTAAGAGATTGGAATCTAGGGAAGATTCCAAGATGGATGAAAATCTTGTTCAATTAGTTTCAAGTATGGTTTATGAATTTTTATTTGACTTATAATTATTCTCAAAATCATGAAGAATGGTTATTATATTTTGGTGCTCCACAACATATGTGTCCACATAGGAGTTAGTTTTCCTCTTATCATAGTGTTGATGGTGGTTATGTTCTTATGGGGAACAACATGTCTTATAAGGTTATTTGGTTTGGAAGAATTAAGATTAAAATGTTTGATAGTATTGTAAGGACATTGTGTTCATTTTAGTTAACAATGGTATGTTCTATTATTAACACAATTACTTCAATGTTCTTTAGCAGCCCAATGACAATTTCCAATAGAAATCACATTAGCCATAAAACACATTGACAATAATTGTAGATAGAACATGAATAACAAAATGTAGAAGACAAGCCAAGGTAATAGGACGCCAGATTTTGTGGATGCTAGGAAAAAACCCCAAGATGGGGAAAACCCTTTGATCAATTCTTCTTATTATTATATAAAATGTTTAGTAGAGTGAGAGAGAGTACAATAAAGTCAAAATTTACTTGCCAAATGATGATCAAAGCAACCTTGTCAAATCTGAAATTTTATATTGTAGTCAAATCAACAACCCTAACCAGAAAGTCAACGTTGGTCAAATCAACAACAACCAATCCTCTTTGGAGCTCAGTCAATGACAATCAAATTTGGCCTTCAAAATTTGTTAAAGTGAGCCCAAAACAATCATAAAGACAATGGTCAAACTTGGTCAAAATCTAATCTTCAAGCCTACAGTCAACTCTAAGGTCAAACCTCCATCTAGCCTTGGTCAAAGTGCTCAGAATACCTTGGATTCTGTACGAATATTTGCATCTCTCCAAAGTTGAATTTTTGACCAAAATCGAAGTCAAACTTGGTCAATGTTGGTCAAACATTGTAACATTACTGCAATGTGGTCCTATAATTCATCCTCTTTTCTAGCTACATGTGTGAGAAGAATAGATGTCCAATGAGTTGTACAAACCAATGAAATGAGGAGAGAGAAGAATGTGTGAGATGAGATAATTCCAAATGAGTTTAGTTGTCTCTCTTATTTATACAATTAGTTGAGGGTAAAGTGACATGTCTCTTGGGCTTCCTAAGCCTACATGATGATGTGGTCGACCTTGACAATTTCCACATGTGAGGGCATAAATTCAAAAACACATTTCTGCTTATCCAAATTTGATGATATTTAGGTCAATTTTTGTCCTCTAAAAAAGAGGAATTCAATACAATAATTATCTCCATCAAATGATTGTGCAAAGTAGAATTTGGCCCTAGTTGCCAATTGTAACACTCCCTCTCAACTAGGGAGAATTCCACCTGCCAATCCATCCATCATCATTGATCACCATGCCATCCTATTGTCATGTAACATCTACGTATCTCGTCTCAACTTTGTTTAGCACTGATATAGATAATGAAGAAGAATCAACCGCGAGTGAGTCACAAGGCTTTACCACTCTCCACTGAAAAAAGTTAATCTAGCGGTAGAACCCCAATTAGACTTGATCCCAGATCAAGTTGTTGAACATCATGCATCCTAAACATAGGGAATATGGAAGGACACGATACATCCATTTGTAGTGTCATGGTCCCTATCCACTTTTCCCAACTCATTGGCCATATGATATGTACTTCCCATGGGTCCCAAACTACATGGGTAGGATGTATGTTGGGGCATCTTCACGAGAAGGTGAACCATTGATCCTGTTAATATGCCATAGGAGAAGGTGAAACACTCATATTATGCATATATCATTAATCGTAGGGGAAGGTGAACCACTCACTCTACATACATGTGTCATCAATCATAGGGGAAGGTGCACCACTCACACTACACACATGTCAACCATCATGGGGAATCACAGGGGAAGGTGAACCACTCACCCTATACACAAAAAACCTATAGGGGAAGGTTAATCGCTCACCCTATGGTCGCTCATAGCTCCAATAAGTACCTGAGGTCCCCAGGAGCTCCCATAGCTCAATGTCCAACTCAATTGGGACCCTCATGGGAGGGTCCTTCCATGACTCCAAGTCTCTCTCGGAAAGCTAATAACTTGACCCTCCCCAAAGGCTTCATGAGGATGTTAGTAACATGTTCATTAGTCCTGATGTGCTAGAGCCTTATTATTCCCCAACGTATCATATCTTGGATAAAGTGGTACCTGATATCAATGTGCTTGGAGTAGTCATAAAACACGAGATTCTCTGAAATGGAATCCCACTTTGGTTGATCTGATAATCACCCTATGAGTGACCTCAGTTGAAGATTTATTAAAAAAAAGGTATTACAGAATCATGTGCTGGTGTGTGTTCTGTGTTATTGAAACAACGGATCGATCAGATTGCTAATACAGAGACATTTAAATGGAAAGACAACAGAGAAATATAGTAAGAAACACAAAGACACAAATATTTTTTAATAAGGAGTTCACCCTATTCTCCGGGGCTACATCTCTGGTCCCACTTCAGTGGTGGCCTTGTTTTATTGTGTCTTACAGCAGAGAAATTACAATACAGAGACTCAATGTGAGTTCTCCTGAAGCAGATTTTGCTTGGCAGGGTGGTTCTTGGATTCCCCAAGCTACTCGGAGTACACAGACTCTTGTTCTTCCTACTAGCTCTGTGACCTTTGGTCTACAGTGGAAAGAGCCAATTGTGATGCTCAATATAGACAGATTCCTCTACGGGAAGGCTTGAATCTTCAAGCTCTCTGGTGCTCAATGCTACCTGTGGTTAACTCGGCCCTCTGTCTCCTCTGCTTGGCTTTACTATTCTATGTGTTCATTCCTCCTCTCAAGGTTCACTGTTCACTGTCTCTCTGGTCACTTGGACTCCTCTCCAAATCCTCCAACCCCCTTCGACTGTCTCTATTCATGGCTTTAACCATTCGATCCCAATGCCTGTTCGGTTCCTCTCCCACCTGCGTCGATTCACCTTCTGCAGCTGTGCTTGGAGTTCCCTATTCAGCGTCAGCATGAATGCTCAGGGAGTTCCACGTGTCCCCATCTAACTGATGCTAGCATGCGTCGTTGGCTTGTTTCTTCAGTTATGTCATGGATATGTTCTTTCTCCACCGTCACGGTCAAACGGATTCCAGATCCCTTTAAATCGCAGCTTTTTCCCTCTCGATTCCACTTCTTTCTATCGGGCACAATCTCAGCTGTCCGATCTAGGCTCCTCCAAATCCAACATCATATGCACGTCGAGTGCAGTTGACTTGCTCGACCATTAGCGCGCGATCACGACGGTTTTTCTCTCACCTCCGCTGCCACGCATCGATCACTGAGTGGGATCGCTCCGCTCTCCTCCAAAACCTCTTACTGTTCAAGGGCACCGCGATCAATACCGCCAGTTTTCTAGACCGCGGGTCCTGCCTTTGTCCTTTAGCGCATTTTGCTTTTTCGCCCGCGATTCTCTAGCTCCCAACGTGACCAAGGGCTTAAGGCCTTTCCATTTTGGCCTTGTTTGCTCAGCGATGCGTGATTAGCACTAGGCGCTAATTGCGCATCGAAAATCACCTTTGTTTCCCAATCCGGGGCTCCCAGGGGATATTTTTACCTCCTATGCAATCTCCATGGGCCTTGGTCAGCGCGCTTTGATTGAGGTCCTCGTCGTTCCGCATCGGTTGCCATGGTCATTGGTTCAGGGTGTTTTTGATGTTGTTTTGGAATTTTCAAGGATTTGTTCAACTCGATATAGTCAAGGTTCTTGACAGTCTTTTGTGGATCCGATTCGGATCATTGGTTGTGGCAATGGATCACAATTGTGTCCGACACATGCTCAAATTTCTCACTAAAGAGATTCCTCAACCAAATAGCTTCACAACAAGCCATACTAGCTTCAATGTATTCATGCTCAGAGGTTCTTGGGATATTGTGTATAACTCTTTCTTGGAGAATCTAAATTTGATCAGATTGGTGGCATTGGAAAGAGGACACAGAGGGCTACCACAAATCGCAATTTCAGAACTAGAAGATATGAAATTACAGAGATACATCAGATGCAATATCGAGCTCCTACAAAGTGAAAAAAGGTGTGTAGATTTTTTCTAAATTTTGCTTAAGCTTGGTTTAAAAAATTATTTTGAAGGAATTCAAAGGGAATTATAAAGCATTATTATCAGTAACTGATGCCTCGAGGAAAAAAAATTCAAACACCTAGTAAGCAACCTAAA
Organism: Pinus taeda; assembly: GCA_000404065.3. Taxonomy (NCBI): domain Eukaryota; kingdom Viridiplantae; phylum Streptophyta; class Pinopsida; order Pinales; family Pinaceae; genus Pinus; species Pinus taeda. The sequence goes on along the minus strand of APFE031446984.1, from coordinate 24,743 downwards.
ATCTTTAGCATGACTCATGAAGAAGAGGAAGAAATGCAACATGATATATCAAAATTACGAGACTAAGTGCAACAAATGTCACTGGCACAAAAAGTAACAAAATCTAAGATGGATGGTTTAAAGAAACATGTAGAAGCTAAGATATATGGCGTGGAAGCTAAGATGAATGACATGGAAGCTAAGATTGATGATTTGAATATAGAATTTGAGGACAGGCATGGAAGATTTGAAGACAGACATGGAAGATATGAAGACAGATTTGACAAATTTTCTACAAGAAACACTTACTAATGGTGAAAGGGTAGTAAAGCAAACTCGTGATGAGAAAAAAATAAATGTTAATCATGATTTCATAGACTCTAACATTGAATCTAAGAACCACCATATTCCAAAAATCGATATGAGGAAGTTTGATCGCAAGGATCCCGCAACATGGATACTACAGATGGAGCAATTTTTCAATCTCAATAATGTGCAAAACACACAAAAGGTACATATTGCCACTTTATATTTGGAAACAAATCAGTTTGTATGGTATCAGAGCTTGTCGCCTATAACCTTCTTTAAACATGAAACATCGAAAACTGGGTGCACTCGAGAAGCTGCAGGAAGATCCAATTTGTATACCATAGTACCAATCTTTTGCAATACCTTGGATGGTCCATAATACTTTGGTGATAATTTATTATCCTTCTTAGCTTGCTTGAGGGATATTTGTTTATACGGTTGTAGTGGTATGGTATCAGTGGCTTTGCTTTCGTAAACAAATTGTCACTTGGGCAATTTTTACGGAAGAAATGACAACATATTATGAGGATACAAAAAGAAACACTTTTTTTAGCCAACTGATAAGTCTCAAACAAAAGGGTTCAATGATGGATCTCATTGAGGACTTCCAAAAATTGAACATAAGGGTAAAAGATATTCCAGAGGAGCATAGTATTGATGTGTTCATAGGGACTTTAAAGGATAATATCCAACATGAAGTTCGCCTTTGGGAACCTGATTCTTTGGAGAAGGCATTCAGGTTAGCAAGAAAAATGGAAAGCAAAATTATGGCAACCAGGAAGCCTACAACTCACAATTATAAAGATGGAAGTGTTGTTTCCCCTAGCCTTCCACAACCTATAAAGTTGACACCACAACAATTGGAAGGAAAAAGAGCAAAAGGACTTTGTTACAATTGTGATAGAAAATACACTAAAGGTCATAAGTGTGCTGAGAAGAAATTATTCTACATAGATTGTGAAGAGGAGTATGAAAAGGAACAAGAAACATCAAAAGAATAGGATATACGCTAGGACCCAACCCCAGAGAAAGAAGAAATGAATCCGACCATATCTTGTGAAGCATTGGAAAGAATTACCACTCAAACTCTCAATTTAGAAGGACATATCAAGAAGAAAAAGGTTCAAGAAGTGAAAGATCACATCGAGAAAGAAGAAATGAATCCAAGCATATCTTGTAATGCATTGGCCGGAATTACTACTCCTCAAACTATCAAGATAGAAGGACATATCAAGAAGAAAAATGTTCAAGAAGTGAAAGATGACATCGAGCATCAAGAAATGAATCTGACCATATCTTGTAAAGCATTGGAAGAAATTACCACTTCGCAAACTCTCAAGATAGAAGGAAATATCAAGAAGAAAAAGGTTCAAGCAGTGAAAGATCACATCGAGCATAACAACAAGTTCTCCAACTTTTAAAGGATAATGCCACTTTGGTGTAGAATCGAATGAAACAACAGGTAGATCAACATTGTAGTGAAAAAAGTTTGGATGTAGGTGATTGGGTCTTTTTACGGTTACATTTCAAGTAAGCTATTTATGAGAAGGAAATGTTGGCAATACTACATGCACTTAAGAAATGGCGACCTTACCCAATGGGAAGACACTTCAAGGTAAAAATGGATCATGATAGTCTTAAATATGTTTTAGAACCAATATTATCTTTAGAAGAACATAAAAAATGGGTCACAAGTATGTTGGGTTATGACTTTGACATCATCTATAGAAAAGGGAAGAAATTTTTTGTTGCAGATGCACTCTCAAGAAAGGATGAGGATGTGGAAGCATTTTTTTGTGCTATTTCTATTATCCAACCAGATTGGATAAACGAAGCAAGGGATGAATGGAAGAAGGACAAAGAAGTGTGGCAACTCATTCAAAAGTTGCAGAATATCCAAATTCAAACAATATTGCCAGAACTTGAAGAGGAAGGAAAAATCATATTGGAACCTGGAATAGTCATAGAAACAAGAACCCGACAGCTAGGAAATCGATCAATTTCAGAGTATCTCATCAAGTGGAAGAACTTACCCACTAAATATTCCACATGGGAGGACAAGAATTTGATACAGAAGCATAAAGCACTACTCAAGCGTTGAGGAAAACACTTTTTGAAGGAGAGGGGCATGTTAGGCCCCTATACTACTAGTGTAACCCCTTATTGTTATTAGTACTACCCCCTTATTATATTGTTGTACCCATGTAGTCCCCATATTGTTATTATTGTGCCCCATAGAAGCCCACTATTGTTATTATTGTGCCCTTACATTATTATTATTATGTCAGCTTTGATTATATTATGACCCCTTAGACTCCTATATATAGAAAGGAGGTCTTCTCGTTTGTATCATCTAAGAATTGTTCATTTGTGTAATGTAAAGGAGGTTGCTCCCTCGAAGAGGCTTATTCTAAGGCATTGATCTATCTTTTCTATCTTTTTGTGAGCTGGTTTCATAACACATTAGACATTGCAGAAAAAGTCACACAAACAGAGTTAAACCCAGACTGCATGGAATAGGCCACAATGGATAAGATCATGGACATGCAGATGAAGAACACTCTCCAACAGAAAATCCAACTGTATTGGGTTGTCAAGGTTGGCCAACTCCTGCACCAAGTTCAGTAGAAGTTTCCCCATCTCATGGAGGCACTTAATGAAATAGGGACCATTGCTTCCTAAGGGGGTAGGAATGATCTAGGTGGATATTAGTGGCCAACCACGTATTCCACTTGTACCACCACCATTGTTTCTTTTCAGTTTCTTTAATTGTAGTACAACTTACTATTTTTGGCAGTTTCTTGGGTCCTAAACTTGCGGAGCCATTTTGAGGGACTAAAAGACATTTTTAGGGAAAACGGATAGGCCAAAAAAGTGCCCAACCAATTTGATTTTATTGATTTTAGCCTCCTCTTTGAGATCTTCGAAAGATGTTTTATGATAACCATACAAAGATCGTATGCCAAAGTTACAACCTCGGGAAGTTGATGTACCAATTTATCCAAACGGATCCCACAATTTTGGCACTTCATCTCATAGGGTTAGGTTTTTGGATGTTTATGGTATTCCATTGTTTCTCAATAATAAATAGGACTTTGAGCCTCATTATAACATAGTTCAAAGGCATGCAACCGACACATCTCTTCTCATAAATAAGTTACCATCGCCTGAGCTAGTTTATTTCCATTTTTGCATGTAAGCATATTTCATTATTTAATATTAAGGAAATGCAGTTTTATTTTTGTTGCAACTCTATGTTTATGTGTATATATGTATTTTGTTGCATACCTACATAAGTTGGGATAATTTAGGGATACCTATAACTTTAAGAACAAATATTTTTTTTTTTTCCAAAATATGTTAAACCTATTAAAACTAAAAATGAAATAACTAATGCTTAGATCAAAGGAATTTAGTAGTGTAAGTCCCTTATATCCAGTTCTTCAGGCTTAGTCTTCTTTGGAGATCATTCTTCAACAACATTTTCTTAATCTATGATTCTTTTCTTGTTCTTTGGATTTCCAGGGCAATCACTTCTATAGTGACCCATCTTGTGGCATTGGCAACATTCTATCTTGGACATATCAAACTTCCTTCTTGGCCCTCTTGACTTCTTGGAGTGTCCTTTCTTAAGATAAGAGGAGTATTAATTTGAGGCCTTTTCTTCTTATTTTTTGGATACTAAAGAAATTCTCATCTCTTCTTGGGTGCAAGCATTCCAAAATTGTTCAACTATAGGAGCTTCTTTCCAACTATTGAGACCTGAATAAAAATAACTCCAAGTAGGTGGTAATCCCAATAGTGCATTGGTTAATAGCTCCTTCTCCGATACTATTTCATCTATGTCTTGAAGCTAATCTCTAATCCTTGATGTCCTTTCAAAGAAGGAATCCAAAATATCATCCTTTCTCATTTTTGTAGTCCTTAACTCATTCTTCAAGATTACCACTTGACCAGTGTTCTTGATAGTGAATAGTTTCTTGAGCATGGTCTATATTGGAAATGTATGGGACAAGATTGTCCTTTATGATTTCTACCGTCAATGTCATAGCCAATATCTCCAATTAACTATCCTTCACCTTGTCTACATCACTATATCCTTCGGTAGGTTTCTTCACCTTTCTTCTGACCACATCCAAGACCTTGTTCTTTTTAAGAATGAGGTCAATTCTCTTCTTCCAAGATCTGTAGTTTGATGCTCCTTCCAATTTATTCTCACTCTTTAATGTGTTAGACACTGTCCTTGAAAATAGTGAGCTTATTCTCTTATAACATCTCCTTATATAATCCGCAGATCAATCCTTTAGATTCCTTCTAATAGATTGTCATTTTCCTTCTTCACCTTAGCTCTTAAAACATGTTAGAAAATAGGAAAAGAAGAAATATTTTCTTATATAGATAATTACTTGTCATTGTTTTATCTTTATGTTCTTCTTTTTTATCTTTTAATTCATCAAGCAATTACCAAAAAAATGACGCAAGAGCATAGATGTAGGAGGATAGCCAGGGAAAAACCCCTATCTAGGGAAAACCCAGTCAGCAATTTTTCCTTCAATAATTTCTCGAGATAATCCATGATTATAGACCCAGACAAAGACTTAATCCACACCAATTCATCCTTTAATCCTTCTTGAAAATGATAGTTCTTTCAAAGAAAATTCGACCTAGTAGCATCAGTTGCAGCTTCGACCCAGTGGTAGCTTCAACCCAACAATAGTAGCAGCAATAACATTGACCAAACTAGAAAAATTTCGATCTCCCTTGATACACCTCAGAACTGAGTGAGAGTTATCATAAAATTTCGATCTTAAGGTCTTCTATCCCCTTCCAGAAACTCACACTTCTTTCCAACCCTTTCTCAACTTCGCACTTTTCCAGCTTCCATCTTCAGAAATCAAACTATGTGTAAGAGAGTGAGTTGCTCCAAATGAATTTGAACTACCTTGTATTTATACCCTTCTAGGGAGGTCGAATTACTTGTCTTGAGGCTGAATTGATCTTCTTGAGGCTGACTTGGTGTGGAGGAGACTAAATTCATTTTGACTTAAAAAATAATTGCTTTTACATTATTCAAAAGCTGAAGAAGGGTCTCTTTTAATGTACAATGACTCTAATGACTAAAAATAAATCTTAGAAGTACTCAATAGGGACTTTCACGTAAAACATGATGACCCAAGCATGAAACCCATGCTTTAGTAAGCCATACTAATAATAATAATAAGAATATTTTCTTCATTCTTTTGACAAGTACATCTCAAATACATTTATGAAGACCGAACCTAGTTACATATTTCAACATAATGGACTCGCAAGCCAAGGTTGATAATTAGATTAGTAATCATAGGGGGATGTGGCGGTTGTTTAGAGAAAGCATATCAATGGTTTGTTGGTTTCCGAACCAAGTTATAGCGGCATCTCCAGTGCAACTAGAACTTACTCTAGCAACATCGAAATTATTCTGGAAAAAATATATCCATGTGTGAAAAATGATCATATCTTCTCATTCAATGCAGGTACTTGGTCCAATCATTGCATTCTTGTGATTTATTAGCTCAATATCAGCTGCTATCTTTTTTCTAATGTCGTTTCAATAAGTGGATCATAAATATTTCTCATTCAACATATCCATTCATTTCACTGAGCTAAAGAAAAGGAATGAAACTGGGACAAGTGTGTATAGGATTGATCCGTAAGTTATTGGGGTCGAGAAGAGGTTTGCATGCAATATTTAGATAGGCCCAATGATTGAATGTTCAAGTGATATTGGCCAAGAATTAGCAAAGTCACTCTGTAAAATGATAAAAGAATTAGGATGTCATTTTCCACAATCATGTTTCATACATCTGGATTATATGTACACCTAAGATAAGGTCATGAAAAACCCTTTCCTATATTCTTGAGTAGTGTTTGAGCTCCATTGGGATCCCTCCACTCAATTCATTAGAAAATTACGCTAATACGCTATACGAAACCTTTGTCAGAACAAGAAAAACCATGGAGAAGCACTAAACAAACTAAACGAACCACAAACACAATACACAGTTGAAAGAGCCATGATCACCTAGTGGACATAAAAATACACACGGTTAATATCAAATTTTGTGGGAGTGTGGAGAATGATGATTTGAACCCATGGTTAAAAGCCTCATGCTCCACACAACACTAATCTCCTATATTTTTATGCACAAACAAATCTTCATAAGTTGTTGAAGAGGTATCATCAGTAAACCTTCGCACACATAGTAGTAATTCTAATTGCAGATTTGTTTATCCCCCCTCCCCCGCCTACATAAAGGACCTTCAATGGTATCAGTTTTAGCATCATTGGGTAGCGAAGTAGCATAACAATGTCAGTTTTAGTGTCAATGATCAGAGAAGTCACCAATGTAATGACCAGTCACAAAATTAGTTTTTTTCTAATTTTTGAATTGTGAGGGATTAAAAATTTCCAAAAATAAAAATACTTCCACCATGGGAATTATGTCCCATCATATCTCATTGAGCCAATAAAAAATTAGAAATAAGATTAACAAAAAATTAGAAAAGTGTTTATGAAAATAAAAGAAAATTGGGATATTAAGCATTTTCTCCCGACTTTGGATAAAATTGCAATAAAATCAGCAATAATGTTGAGAGTCAACACATGTATATGCAAAACAAATCCTATAATCCCTAATGAGGAAAAGACTAATAAGCAGAGTGACCAATCCAATCAAATCACTATATTTTGCCTCCAATGTTTTATTCAATTTAACATTACATGGCTTATGTAAATGATAGGAGTCAAATAAACGAGTACTAATTAGTAGGGAACACACACACAATACACATTCAAAATAATAATTTTCTTTAAAAAATTATAATTTATTTTTTTTAAGATTTTGAAACAAAATAAGTGTAGAGTTTAAATGGTGAAAACATGAAAATGGAATTTTTTTCTTTAATTAAAATTTCAAAATGTTAATTTGTTTCCCATTTTAAGTGATGGAATATATATATATATATATATATATATATATATATATATATATATATATATATATATAATATATATATATATAATATATATAAATATTATAATTTATTTATTTTTCATTTATATTTAAAATATATTAACTGATAATGTTTAAAACACAAAATGATTAAAAATAACAATTTCTAACCATAACAAAAAAAATATTTATTATTAAAAATTATTTTGGTAATCAATTCATTTGAAATAAGTTTGATAGGATTTTGGAAATTTGTGGGTATACATATTTCTTGAAGTAGTCACAAGTTTCTTAAATTGCAACAAAATTTGTTAATTTTGGTTCATTTGACACTCTTAACTGAGATAATTTTTTAGTTAAGAGTTATTTTTAACTCTCAAATTGTCGTGGATTATACTAATTCTATAACTAGGGTTGACCATTTACAGAGTGGAATTCAAAGAACAATATAATTATATCTCTAAAGTAGCCTTCAACGATTTCTATGTAACTATCATTTATACATGATATTAACGAATAGTGGAGATGAATCTTGGATGTTGGCTACACTCCAAGAGTCTTTGCTCTCATACAAGTTTGAAAACTTACACAAAGAAGCAAATAAATTCCTCAAACTTGTTTGCATAAGAAAGTAGAAATATGCAATAACTACATTACCTAACTCCATTAGGATAATTAAAACCATATCCAAATACTAAGAAGACATCAAATTATTAAAAATAATACATAATTTGGATTGGTTAGGGGTAGTGAAGAGATGGATCATAATTCTATTACAGTGAACAATGATACATAAAACATATACCTAACTTCACCATCATCATTGTTTGGACTCCTCCATCCTTTGGCCATTTGGGACTACTTCAAACTCTAATGCTCTTGTACACACTAGTATGAAAAAAACCTAGAGGTTTTAAGCCTCAAAAAAGAAAGGGAGAGATCACTTCAGGAAATAGGGACATCCTAAAGGATAGACATCACAAAAAACAATGGGAGATAACTAACTTTGACTTCTATTCAAAAGAGGAAAACTTATCTATAGTAAAAGTTCTTGTACTTCTATTCATTTCTTCTACTAGGCCTCTTTTTATACCATTACAATATGGTTAAAGTCCACTTACCACATGTTTTAGGGAATTGTAGAAGTAGTTTTCCCATAAACTCTAGTCATGGGAATGTAATTTTCATGACTTTTTTTATCATTTTCAATAATTTTTGAAGGTATATATGCCTTGTGTGAAGAGAAATGGCGTGTACACACTTCTATTATGAGAAAATAATGTGTGTAGAATGATAAGGTATTTTTTGGTAGAGTTTAGAGTAGGGATCAAGATGAAAGTGATATGTGTGAAGGGAATAATGGCCAAATAAAGGCATCTAATACATGGGGTATCAAAAGATGATAAAATAGGTGCCACCTCATGTGAAAAACAAGAAATGGAATTGATGGTCAAAATACAATATGATATCACAAAGGAAGCTATTGAGTGGGACAATAGATGAGGCATGTGTATAGGAACAATATATGGAAAGAATAGTCCAAAAGAAAGGCCAAGCAAGTGGTTTGAAGTAGAAAGATTAAAAAAAAAATCAAGGAGGGGAAGAAGAAGTGGAAAGGGTAAAAGGATAATAATACAATAGCCATTGTACATTAGTTAAAGGATCCTAGCAACCATTTTAACCATTTCAACATTGATGTCCATATCAAGGAGAAAATATGGAAACTTCATCTAGAGCTAAACCTGAAGAAATTCAAGAAAGATGGAAGGAAAAATATACTTCTACCCATACATATAAGCAATCAGGTGAAATGTAGCTTTGATGTGGATAATAATATTTTGAGGAAACTAGTGAAAATCGAGGTGAATCTAAGTAAACTTCCATCACTAGGAATAGAAGGAGATGGCCAAACTCTTCTACATTAAGATCTAGGTTATGAATACCAAGATAGATTCCTTGTTTGAATCAAATTCAAAAGATTACTGCATAGCAAAAAATTTGGTCAAAAAACTTGGAGTGGATATTCACAATCATCCTTGGAGTGTAAAAGAGGATGAAAAGATCAAGATAACACAATAATGGAAGATAAAACTTGTTGTAGTTATTGCTTATATCATTAAATTATAATTGGATGTAGTACCAGTTGATGTATGTGGATTGGTGTTTGGAAGTCCCTACATGTATATAAGGAATGCAATATTCATGTGGATAGACAACCATTATAGCCTCATTAAGGATGGGAAATCAATCATCATCAGCACACACAAAGACAAGTCCAAGATTTAAGTAGTAGCTACGAACTTAGACAAGAAATTATTTAGTTCAAGTAAGAAGTATGTTTAACTTTTCTTAACTGAAAAATAGTCTAGTGAAGAGTCAAATGGGGAACAAACATAACTAGAGGGGTCTACTAAGGAAGAAATACATCAATTGGAAGGTTTTTCATAGACATAAAGGGCATTGTTATAGGAGCATAAAGAGACATTATCCAAGAGGGAAGTGGAGCATGGAATCCAAATATTTCTATACTCTCTATTATTGAATATTGAGATGTAGAGACAATATGTTTTTGAGGATAACAAAACTAAGTAGTTGTATTAGCTTTCGAAGTAGCATGTGATTTGACAAAATATTTCACCTTGTGGGACACCCATCATAATTATACCAAATAAATATGGGACTTAGTGAATTTTTTACATACCACTAAACAAGATAACACTAAAAAATAGGTACCCCCTATGTAGGATTGATGATTGATTAGATCAATTGCATCTCACACAATACTTCTCCAAGCTCTATTTAAAGTTAGGAAGCCATCAAGTTCGAGCCAAAGAATAAGACACATGGAAAGCTTCTTTCAAATAAGACACGTTTCATATGAATGGTTGATTATGCCATTTGGTTTATACAACACACCATCTATCTTTATGACATACTATGATATTACCTAGATTAATTTTTTATTGTTTATTTGGATGATATATTGGTTTAAAATCCTACTTGGAGCACATCTTGTTGAACTTTCATTTTCAATTATTTTCTACTATTAGAAGTTTGAACCTTTTTTATGCCCTATTTTGACCTCAATGGTATCCCTTTCATCATATCCAATTTTATTTTCAAGGAAAATTATCACAACAATCTCATGAGCTATAAAATTGTCAAATTTTAGTGATTTCCCATATTTTTGATGAATTAATGAGTTAGAATTTGTTTTTCCTAATATCGGTGGCAGATCCTATAAGCCACATGGATTTTGTCATTAGGTTACCCAACATGGTTTGGTGTTGGGTAGATTGAAACTTGGGTAAATGAGGAAAGAGTTGCTCAATGGTTGAAGTTTTAGTCAAACATAAGCCAAAATAGGGTATCCAACATGGCATAGGTTAACATTTGAACAAGTTCAAGGTTACTATCAAGTGGGGGAGGATGTTTTCATGCATTACGTGTTATGGAAATATCCCAAGATAATAGTTGTCTACTATCCTTGTGAGAAAATCAATGTACTTGTATTATGGCACTATGCCATACCTTTGTCTTTAGTTTACAGAGCTAGAATGAATTTGTAAACTCAATAAAACAAGGGAATCAAACATGGCCTTAAAATGTCCTCCCATGCTCTATATAAATGTTATGTGATGTAAAGAGTGGGAAAATAAATGGTTGAATTATGATGCATAGGATATATTTTGTTAGTGAGGGTTGAGAGAAGAGTCTATGTGGATCTTACACCATGTTTGTGTAAATTTAGGGATTGTAATGTAAATCTATGAATGGATTCCTTAATAGAAAAAGCAATTTTATTATTGGATCTCATGTGGATAACAAAGTAATCATGTTGTTTCTTTCTTTACAACACAAGTTAACTAGGAAATGTCCCTAATATGGTTTATATTGTAATACATTTATTATAGATATATTAGTTAAAAACATAGATTTACATTTCTTTCTTTAATTTATAAATTTGAAATATTTAATTCCTTGAATTTTTTGCATGAGAGTGTTGGTTCCCAATAGAAGTTACACAATAAAGGATAAATAATGAATATCCTTATTATGTATCATTAAACCATTTTATGCTCTTGATCCAAACAAGGGACAGTGTTTTGTTCCTAGAAAGTGCGTATGTAAAAATAAACCATCATGTCCCCATTTTTATTTTCCTCTGTAGTACAACTAGATTGGGTTTCCAAGGTATGTGATGGCTAGGTTGCAAGAGAGGGATCACATCATTAGGGATTGTGGAGGATTTTTAAGGAGTTTTTATGGGATCTGATGGCATTTTCTTGGCATATTATATCATCCACACAACTTGGATTTCATTTCATTGCATTCCGACAACTTTCAAAAAACAGAGTTATTAATGGGCCTAACTTAATTAATTACGCTTGGGGTAGAATTTTGAGAGAATTATTTGATGGAACACCTCTGTGTAATAGCTTTTTGGAACCAGAACGATAAGATATATATGATGGGATGATGAGAAGTAATATCCAATGATAAGAGATAATATGGTGGGAGATTTACCATTTTAATTGATTAAAAATGGCTTTAATTAGCCATTTAATTAAGGAAAAGTAATTGATTGGAGGAAAAAGACCAAAAGTGACTTAATTGAAATAAATAAAATTAAAAGGTCACTTAAGATAAAGTAAATGGAGGACCTCCTAAAATAATAATAAAATATGAAATGAGATGCTTCTAGAGGCTTGGGAATATATCTATGAAGATCTATAAAAGAGGAGCAAACCATTTGGATACATCTTGAATCTGTGCAGTGTATCTATGTGAGAGGTTTGAGAACATATTTCTCTACTCCAATAAACCTAGGATAGAAACCCTCAGGTGATTAATTGAGATTTGGGTGAGAATCCATCTCTCCCATTAGTGGATTCATTCAGAATTCACAGGTATGGTGATTGATTTCCTGTTTAAGCTTGGACATTGACATCAAAATTATAACATATCTTGGAGGGTGATTTCCAGCTATCGTATTAGCATATATATTTCTATATAATAAAGCTAGATTTTGTTATTGTTGTCGCATTTCTCATTGTTCCTCATATTGTGTTATTTTGAATGAGATTGTAGTTTATATATTTACAGTTTGACATTTATTTTGTGGATTAATTTGTGAAATATGTATATGAAATTTATGACATTAATTTCTCAAGAAATTTTTGGAAATTTATAATTTGGAATACGATAGTATCAGTTCATGATATTGGCCAGTGGTGGTTAAAATAAAAGTTGTAATGTTCCTAAAGAATAAAGGAGCAGCGTTTGTGGGTTAAATTTATGTTGATGATGTTGGACCTGCAAACACGTTAGGGGATCTCCTCATTAAGAAGTCCCAACTAGACCTCAGATCGTTTGGAGTAGGAGTCTCAGCAGTGAGTAGTAAAGCAATGCCTTGATTGTGATATCACACAAAGGTAAGTGTGATATCTTTGTTGGAAGAAAGTGTGTGACCCTCTAGTGAGTCAAGTGAGATGCATGGGGGTTCTAACACATAGAGGGGAAAAGGAAGTGTCTCCCTTAGAAGCCTGTAATAGTACATAGCTTGAAAGGAACACACGAGTCGAATGACATCACAATATGGAAAGAAGAATAGTCCACAATCCAAAGTGACTGGTTAAACCAACAACACGTTTGCAACAATATTCATATAATTGCATACAAAATAGTTCATACACCACTGCGTAAGTTAAATAACATACATTGCTAAATCAACCAGTATAGTCCAACTATATTAACAACATATGCATGAAAACGTGTTGCCTCTATCATATATATATATAGTGAAAGTTCCATCCTTACATACACCATTGACAACCACTAGCCCCAATAGTGGAACATTATAGTCAACACCACCTGCTCATCTAAAGAGATGTACTTGCTCTACATTATGGAGAAGCCAAGGATCGTCACAATACTCTCCAAGTGTTCTCTAAACAATGCCTAGCCAAAACATTGGCTCCCAAAAGCATGTGCTATGAGTTATGAGGTTCTATATATAGAAAAAGGTGGGCTAACCCTTGACATTCCCCTTTGACTCTAGGACTACCCTCATGACTCTTCACATTACAACAATGATTGTTCACATTACTCTAATGACACTTGGAATTTAACTGACAACATGTTTACGATAATATAATTTCCACATATACCCATGTGGGACAAAAATATGCTTAAGTCAACTTGACAAGACAAAAAACATCACTCAGGGTCCTGGGGAAAGACCAACTCGATAACCTCCTCATGGTGATCTTAGATGACGTACTGGTACCAAGGTTGGTACTGCACTATTGTGTCCCCGTACTATTTGATGACATCTTTCTAAAAGCAGACTCTTGCCTCCATGGATTCCGGGTATATGGTTTTGAAACCTCTGTCAAGCGCATTCTCAAGCATGCACAACATTGTCCTAATTGTTTCTAGACCACTGGTGTACCTTTGCATGTTCTTTGTGTTTAGCTGCAAGTCATCGCTGGTGGCTACGCGCATCAATTTCTCTATGTACTTGTCGATATATAGCATGACTTAGTTCTTCCTCATGGGTTGGGTGAGGGTTCTGATGGAAGGGATCTTGTGCATTCACACTATGACATCTAGATTCCTAAACAACTGTGCATAGGAAGCCTCAATGCCAGTGATGAGCGGAGAGAGTTCTCGTAGTTCCAGATCAACATCCCAATCTGTGATTTAGCTAGCTCAACTTCTCGCTTCATCCTCTTGTGTAAGTAAAGCGGGGCTCCCTTGTATCTCATTGTCCATTATTGCATGAGCATAATAGCAATGTAAATGTCTTTGAGAGTTTGGGTTGACTTTGGCACTCCTGCTGAAAACTGTATAGATGGACAATCACTTTGTTCACGGTGACAAAAAATCTATACATTGTCTGCATGGTGGGCTCCAAAGTTGATATATCCGCCATTATTTCTGATCTGGATTTAAATAGGAACACAACAAATTACAAAGTTAACCATAGACATAGAGATGCAATAGAAATAGTACTTCATTTTATTAATGTAAAATACTGAAATATTCTTACAAACAACAATGCAAATAAACCAGCTAGGGTGATGGTAGCTTATCTCTGAGAAGAGATGTGGTGGCTACATGCCTCTGAACTGTGTCACAATGAGGCTTGAAGGCCTATTTATTGTTGAGAAACAATGGAAAACCCTAAACATCCAAAAACCTAACCTTAGAAGACGAAACACCAAACTGTGGGCCTCGTTTGGGTAAATCGGTACATCAACTTCCCGGGGTCATAACTTTGGCATATGATCTTCGTTTGATGTCCACAATATCTTGTTAGAAAGATCTATTTGAGAAATACAACTTTGGGAAAAGCAACATCAATCCATAGACCCATGTTGCTACCAATTTTCCCAAAAATCATCGTTTAGGGCCTCAAAATGTCTCCGGAAGTTTAAGACCCGAAAAACTGTGAAAAATAGTAAACTATGCTACAATTAAGGAAATTAAAAAGCTAAAAGAAACAATGGTGGGGGTCCAAGTGGACTTAGAAAGTGGCCATCGATATCCACTTGGATCATTCCTATGCCCTTAGGAAGCAATGGTCCCCATTGCATTGAGTTCCTCCATGAGATGAAGAAACTTTTGCTGAAATTGGTCTCTGGTGAGCCACTTGCCCTGGTGAAGGATTTGGCCTGCTTTGACAACTCGATAAAGTTGGATATTCTGTTGGCAAGTGTTCTTGATCTGTGTGTCCATGATCTGATCAGTTGCAACTTGTTCCATGCAATCTAGATTTAACTCTAGGGGTGTGAGTCGTTCTGCAATGCCGGATGTGTCTAGGAATGGTGGAAAGTATGGCCGAAGGCAGTCCACATTGAACACTGGGTGCAAGCCAAGGAATGGGGGAATTCTGAGCTCAAATGCATTGTCTCCCACAGCCTTCGTAATAGTGTAAGGACCATATCGGAGTGGTCTGAGTTTCTTATAGGCTCCGGTAAGGCGTTCCTTTTGCAAATCCAACCAAACTTTATCGCCAACCTAAAACTTGTTTGGCACCCGATGTTGATCATGTCGCTACCTGTACTTGGAATTTGATTTCTCTAGAATTTCATGGACCTACTGGTGAATATGTTGGATTTTCTCAATGAAGCTGGTTGCCTTATTTGTTTCGGACTAGACATGAGCCGAATCTACATGAGTAGCTGCAAATGGCATGGCCACATCAATGGGACATAGTGGCTAGAATCCCAAACCCACCTGAAAAGGGTTGTGGCCAGTCGAGTTGTGAAGAGCCCAGTTGTAGCTGTGCTAAACATAGGGGAGGCTGTCGTCCCATGTGCGTAGATTCTTTGAGTTGTACATGCACAAAATGTGTACGATCATCCTGTTGACAACCTCCGTCTGGCCATCAATTTGAGGACGGAAGGCTGTGGACTTAGCGAGTTTGGTGTCCAACATCAACCAAAGACTGGACCAAAATGTACTGAGGAACTTGTTGTTTTGATCTGAGATGATAGACTGTGGGATCCCAAAGTGTACGCACACTTGTTCAAAGAAGAGTTTAGCAGTGGCTTCTGATGTGATATTCTTCTTGCAAGCCTCCATAATGGCCATCTTTGAGAACCTGTCGACGACCACAAAAACATAGTTGTTTCCATGCTTAGTGGAAGGAAGGCCTAATATGTAATCCATGGAGATGGATTCCCAAGGTTGACTAGGGGTAGGCAGCGGGTTATGGAGGCCTTGCTTCTTGATGGCCAGTTTGGCAATGGCGTAGGCAGTGCATGATCTAATGTACTTCTTAACATCCTATTGAAGATTCAACCAATAGAAATACTTCTGCAGTACTACCATCGTTTTCTTGACCCCAAAATTCCCATCAGCCCGAATGTAGTGTGCTTCCCAAATCATCTTGGTAGGCTCGCTTGAAGGAACACAATGGTGACCCAGGCGGCATAACAGGGCAACCTGGAGGTGAAAATATGGAACATGCTGACCCTCCAAGAGTGTCTTGTATTTGTTGTCGAATTTTGGGTCGCTTTTGTAGAGAAGTGGCCAACCAAAAGTCTCGTGCCCACAAGAGTTGAGCACGGTGGTTAATGCCATGATCGGTGGTCGACTGAGGCAATCTGCAACATTATTGGTGCTACCCTTCTTATACTTGATATTCAAATGGAACTGTTGCAGGTATGTGGAGCACTTCTGATGGTGATCATTCTGTAATTTCCCTTGGGTCTGTATGAATTGCAGGGGTCGGTGGTCTGTGTGGATGACCGTTTCCTTCACCGAAATGTAATGCTTCCATTGTTGGTAGGCTTGCACAATGGAATACATCTCTTTTTCGTAAGTGGGATACTTCTGGACTATGTCTGAAAGTGTCTCACTGTGATATGTCACTGGATGCCCGTGTTGAGTAAGGGCTACCCCAATAGCATAGTCATAGGCATCTGTCTCGACCTCAAATGGTTGTTGCAAGTTTGGTAATGTGAGCATTAGTGCTGTGCAGAGGCAGTCTTTCAACTCTTTGAATGCCTTCTGTTGAGCTTCAAACCAAAAGAAATTTTCTTTCGCTCCTCCCTTGGTGACTTGACTCAAGGGCCAAGTGATATGATAAAATCCCAACACGAACCTGCGGTAGAAGTTACCAAGACCTAGAAAGCTGCAGAGCTCTATTAGAGTGGTTGGAGATGGCTAATCCTGAATGACTTGGATATTGGCTAGATCCACATGCACCCCCTATTCATCAAGAATGTATCCCAGATACTGAACCTAGGTCATGCCAAAAGTTCATTTCTCCAAACTGGCACATAACTTGTGTTGCCGCAGTGTTTGGAGATCCTGTCGGATGTGGTGAAGGTGCTCTTCCTAACTCTGGCTGAGGATCAGGATGTCATCCAAGTATACCACTACAAATGAGTTGGTGAATGGCTGCAAGATGTCATCCATTAGCCTCATGAAGGTTGCAAGAGCATTCGTCAATCCGAAAGGCATAACCAACCATTCAAAAAGGCCCTCCTTAGCTTTGAAGGTAGTCTTCCACACATCAGAGGGTTTGATTGGCACCTGGTGATATCCTGAC
The DNA here is from genome assembly GCA_000404065.3 of Pinus taeda. Lineage (NCBI taxonomy): Eukaryota > Viridiplantae > Streptophyta > Pinopsida > Pinales > Pinaceae > Pinus > Pinus taeda. The sequence goes on along the minus strand of APFE031446984.1, from coordinate 7,397 downwards.
TTAAAATCAATCTTTCTGAAATATTTTCCCCCTTTAGTTGGTCCACGAGGTCATCAATCCATGGGATTGGGTACCTATTTCAAACAATGATTTTGTTTAGCACCCGATAGTCAATACAGAGTATCCAAGTCCCATCCTTCTTTTGTACCAACACAATCGGGCTCCCACAGGGCGGTGAACTCAGATGGATGTGACCTTTCTCTAACAGCTCCTAAATCTGCCTCTTGATTTCATCGTTCTCCAGAACGGAGCACCGATAGATTGGTCCATTAGGCAGTGGTGCACTTGGGGTTAGATTGATGGAGTGCTTGACCTGACAATGCAGAGGAACCCCTACGGGGGAGGCGAAGATGTCCTCATACTATGGTTGTCCTAATAATACATCACAAACTTCAAAGTAAGCAATGTCACATTACCTCATCTGTGAAAGGCTTGATGTTGTATGGAAGGCGACACTGCTGGCTCATGCGAAGATCCCATCCTTAGTGAAGCCACCCGATGGTGTACGGTTGTGGATGTGTCATGGTCGATAAGCCCAACCACTTCACAACCTATGCCGGAATGAGGTTCTTTTGGCTCCCGCTGTCGAAAATGAAATGTAGTGGGGAGCCCTTTACCCACATCTGGGAGTGGAAGAGACGTTCCTCCTCCTCTAGATCTTCGGGTTCCTCCTTCTATATCTTCATGGTGGCAATGATGGCGTTGGGCTCCACATTGATAATCTGCTTCCCTTTATCATTCCCCTTATTGGGTTCTAACTCAGAGTCAGAACATGCATCTGATTATGAAACCTTTAGCTCGGCCACTAGTGACTGCTTGGCCCGACACTCGCTTGTGTTGTGAGTGGAGCTCTTATGGAACTCACGCCACTTTCCCATGTCATTTTTCGGCTTCATGGCATTGTTCTTTGCTTGCAGCTTTGGTGGGTTGTCTTGGGTTGCCCCACCTTGGCTTTGTCCTTTGTTCTACGGTTTGGTGGCACCTTTCCCTTACTTTGAATTCACAGATCCAAAGTCTCGCTTCTTTTGTTTAAACTTTTGCTCAACCTTAATGGGATATCGGTATGCCATGCCAAGCGAGGGAATGTTTAGGAATTCTATTTCTTCCTGGATGTACCTGTGCAAGCAGCTGCAGTATTTGAGTACCAAATGTTGCTCCAAATCCTTGATACCCAACTTTGTGTGAAGGGTATGGAAAATATTAGTAAACTCTGGCACGTCTTGGTCCCTCCCCTGCCGCAGCATGGTCCACTTTATGTATTGATCGTCATGGCTTCCGAGAGGGTAGTACTACTCCTTGATGTCATCCCAAAATGAATCCCAAGTGGGTGCGGATGAAAATAGTGATCCTGTACTTTCATCCTTCTACTTGCAATAGGTTTCCCACCAGTCCTTGACGTGGAGGGCTGCTTTGAGAAGAGCGAAAATAATCTTTTCCCGATTGGAAAAGTCATGAACAGAAAAATAACCCTGTAGCAGATTCAACATTTTATCAACAACATCTGCATCTATCTGACCCTCGAATATGGGGATTTCAAAATTAACTTGTATCTTAAACGGTGTGGCATTTCCAGAGTAGTTGTTGGAAGCCAATGCATTGCCCCTGGGTTGTCGCTGAAGGATCCGGGCAAAGTTTTCTATCATCGCATTTATTTTTCACTGGAGGGATTTTCCGAGCAAGATTTTGATAGGATCTCCTATCCCCTCATCTTTCTTTTCATCTACCATTGGAGGTTGTCAAGATTTGCGAGGCTGGTCTTGCAAAGGTTCGACCAGTTAAAGCCCCAAATCCTTATATCCTAACCTTGTTGGGGACATGCAAAGAAAAACAGAGAAAAAACAGACAACTCTAATACCATCGATCCAGATTTAAACAGGAACACAACAAATTACAAAGGTAACCATAAACACAGAGATGTAGTGGAAATAATACTTCATTTCATTAATGTAAAATACTGAAATATGCTTACAAACAACAATGGAAATAAACCATCTAGGGTGATTGTAGCTTATATCTAAGAAGAGATGTGGTGGCTACATGCCTTTGAAATGTGTTACAATGAGGCTCAAAGGCATATTTATTGTTGAGAAACAATGGAAAACCCTAAACATCCAAAAACTTAACCCTAGAAGATGAAACGCCAAACAATGGGCCTCGTTTGGGTAAATTGGTACATGAACTTCCTTGGGTCATAACTTTGGCATATGATCTCCATTTGACGTGAAAAATATCTTATTAGAAAGATCTATCTGAGAATTACAACTTTGGGAAGAGCAACATCGGACCATGGACACATGTTGCTCCCAGGTTTCCCAAAAAATGTCGTTTAGGGCCTCAAAACGGCTCTGGAAGTTCATGAACCGAAAAACTGTTAAAAATAGTAAATTGTGCTACAATGAAGGAAACTGAAAATTTGAAAGAAACAATGGTGGGGGTCCAATTGGACATGGTAGGTGGCCACATATATCCACCTGGATCAATTTATTTCTTCATCTCTGTCATGGCGAATCTTGTAGACTACTTTATTCTCTGCCTGGCCTCTTGCAAGTCCTTCACCATTCAATCATTCTCTGTTATCAATAACACCATTGTAATTGTGGATTTTGCATAAGCCATATAAGCCTCATCCATGCAAACTGGATGTCTTCTAACACCTAGTAAAATAAACCTTTCTTTTGTGTACACAGGTGATGTATGATCATCTGGGAGATTCTTTCTTCATGACTATACAATCCTCTGATTTGTCTCGTCAAATTACATATTGTACACATCCATCTCTAGATCATCATCAAGGAGCACAAATTATCCTTTCTCACTCAGGATTAGCTGTGATTGTGATTGTGATTATGAGTCAATTTCCTCAACCAACTTCTCAACTTGCTGAGAAAATTCCCGAACCTACACTTGCTCACCTTTCTCATCATTTGTTGGCTACTCTACTATCTCAACCTGTATCTATGCAATTTTCTCTGTCAATGCGCATTGTCCTTCTTCCTATTCCTGTTTCTGCCTTTCTTCCCTTTCTCTCTTCCTGATCTCTTGTTCTACTTTTAGCTTTTTCTCCGTCTCTTACAACTTCCTCTCTTCTTCTTCCAATATTTTCTCTCCCTCTTCCTCTATGCTACTCTCCTTTCAAAATGTCATGTCTTTGCATCTATCTCCAAAGCTACTCTCTCAACGAGTGGTTCTTCTTTGAACTTGTAGCTTTTCTCAGCCTCTGCTCTCTCAAAAATCTTCCTCTTACCTTTATCTTGTGTTCGTTTTCTATTCACTACTATTGTTGTTTCTTCCTATGGTTTTTCTACCTGCAGTGCTTCTTTCCATTCTTCAACCATGCTGACCAGTTTATTGAGCCTCGAGGAGTTATAAAAATACCTCCAAGGATCTTCCTTCAGCCAATGACATGCCCTATGGATCTATGGGTAGTACACCTTTGCAGAGTGGTTTTTGCATAAGTAGTGGGGGGCAATATTGATTGAAGCTCTTGGTGTCAAGCCCAAACTTCTTCATTTCCTCGGTCTTGACATCTGTATCTTTCAAGGTAAAAATCTCATACAACCGAATCCATAAAGAAATAGTAGGCCATGGTGCCTTATTCCTCCTTTACAGTCCCGCAGATAACCTTGTGAAGATGTGGTATGCAACCTTTTGCATGACTAGCTTGTCCATGGAAAACCTCGATAGCTCATGCAGAGGCTTCTTCATGCCAAACATCCTGATGAAGGTGCCACCCGGTGAGGCATACTAATCTGCAATGTTAAGCAATGATTGCATCACTTCGTGGGAGTTGCAAGGTGGATCCTGTTTTAATATCATCCTATACATATGGGAAATGAAGTGGTCAGAAAACCTCGTGGTGACTCCTTGGTAGGTGAACTTAGAGAGAAACTTGTAATATATTTTTCACAACTTCCTCTGATGTTGTCCATGTCCAATCCATGCCATGGAATTGTTGTTGGGCATAGATTGCATCAGGCAGGTAGGCAGACATATAGAATCTTGCTTGTCCATCGTTAGGAAGATTCCACACATTAAACTAATGCAATTTCAGCTGAAGAAACAACATTTCTGACCAGTTGAAAGGCCTTCCTTCATTTTCCAACTTATCTAACATAACAACCCAACTCTTTGGGAAGGTTTATGTGCTCTCTTGGGCATACAAGCGACATGTGAATATGTGCAAGAGTTCGTAAGCCTTCCTGAGTGACTTCGCCTTGTAGACCTGGTTAGGTGTCATCCTGAACTTCGATGGCTCTTTTAACAAATGCTTCATGATATCTCTATAGTTTACATTTCTATTAGGAGTGAAGAACAGTGCATCCATGTAGTTCACTAGATGTGGTAAGTGATACATTTGATGATAGTTTTCTATCCTAAAGGTGGCAAGTCGTGTCTCATTGGTTCTGCTCAATGTCATCGTCTCGGGGTTAGTATGTGAGACAACCTAGTGAATGATATCCATGCACACGAAGGTGAAGTACTTGCATGCAACCTTCTACAAGCCTAATTTGTGAATGTGGACATAGACTTGTCAATCTTCCAGATAATCCTTGAAACTGCCTGCAAATATGTCCTTTATTTCTTGCCATGTGATCTTCATGTCCTTCTTTATGAATAGTTACATGTTTGCATAGATGGGCAATTTCATTGGCACCTGTTCAACCACATCTCCAGTGCTACTCTCTACGGTGTCATTTCATCTAGCTCTCTTGGAAACCATGATGCCTGTACTACTGATAGATAGCTCAACAACTGATGTACCTACAGACAAATAAGACACTCACGGAAAGAAAATGTCAGTTTAAAAACACAAATAACTTCAAGGATTGATCATGCAACAAGATGGGTGACTGTTGGGCAAGATTGCATAGTAGTGACTCTAAGAGGCTGGGAGACTATCAGCTAGAACTACGCATTGCACAGTCTCAACTACCAGCGAGACTTGCTACTAACTAGAATTGCGCATAACATAGTCTAGCTAGGTTGACTATGGGCTGGAACTGCACAATGCACGATCCAGTCTGGCTTGACTGCTAGTTGGGACTGTGTATTGTGCAATACCAGTGGGAATACTCGGCACTATCTCCCAAAACTGCGCAGAGCGCAGTTGGATGCTAGTGATGGACAACCTCTACATAATTCCTAGAGCCAAGGCAGAGCCTTGAGTTCTGGGAATGCACAGTGCATGTGGGGAAATCAAGATCCGAGCAAAGGCATCCCAGATCTGCTCAAGGGAAACTTGAAAATGAGTATATCTGAATGCATGGGTGAAGGATGGTGTAGATAGGAGTGAATGATCATGCATGCAATCAAAACCAATGTAGGAATCAATAAAATGAACAAACAACGAAGCTGGTGGAGAGGGTCGCCGCAATGACAACCGTTAGTGAAAAATAGTGTTATGCATGTGACACTTAAGAAAGACAGTGAAAAAATTCAAACAACACTTCTACAAGTTAAAACAAACTAAAACGCAAGCGGTCGTTCAATAAAACATGCAAAACAACACTCACACGAGCCAAGGAAATAAAAGCGACAAAAAAAGAAGAAAAGACTTGAAACTTAATGTCAAATCAATACTTCAACTCAAATGTGGCATCCATCTTATGAATAGAATGCTTGGAAAAATTCAAGTTCTCATCGCCAATTTTGTCTAATGTTATATAACATCTCTCTCCATTTTTGAGTGTAAAAATAAGATCGTTCTATAAAATAATTCTCTCGCCCCTACGGGTTAGCATGAGCCATTCCGGTGATTTGCTAAGTTGGGTTGGAATGAGCATCCTTTGAAGGTGCTATTAAAAGATCATCAATTAGAAAAGAACTAATGAATTCAAACCTGTTAAAGAAAATCAGATTTTGTTGGATCAGGTGCACAGAAAATTAAATAAAACACACAGCAGAAGATCAAACACATAAGAGACAGTTTTAACGTGGTTTACCCAACCAATCTGGGCTACGTCCACCAAACATAGGCATCAAGAATATATTAATCAAATTTGGAGATTACATCAAGAAATCCTCACACACTCTTAGCAAATCATCCGAATGATTGCTTGTTATATAGCATAGAGAATCTAACAACCTCATAACTCACTCACATCAAATATAGGAGGCATTAACTCCCTCCCAACAACCTGGAGCTAATCTAGGAACTGAATCCCTATTGTTGCCATCCTTCAGAGATTTTTGCCTATTTGACTCAAACAGAAAATCTCAACAATCTCCACCTTGACAACAATTCGCCTGATGCCCTGTTATTATTATTTTATCTTTTCTACAAGCCAAGAGAAGCCAAACACCAGCGTAGCTTCTCCAACAAAACTACTTTCGTGAACATGTCTGCACAGTTCTCCTTTGTATGCACCTTTTCAAGAGAGACTCCCCTTTCAGTGATAACCTGTCTTACAAAATGGTACTTAATTGGAATATGCTTTGATTTACTATGATAGGCCGGATTCTTAGCCAAATGTATTGCACTTTGACTATCACAAAGTAACCTGATGTTGTCCTGTAACCTACCAAACTCACCAAGCAAACCTTTCAACCAAACCACCTCTTTGCAAGCATGAGAAGCAGCAATGTATTCTGCTTCAGTAGTGGACAAAGCAACAATGTTCTGTAGCTTTGACATCCAGCTGATAGCTCCACCTGCAAGAGTAAAGACGTACCCTGAAGTTGACCTTCTCTTATCCAAATCACCTGCAAAATCGGAATCAACATATCCGCAAACAAATTCACTACTCTTATTGTAAGAAATACAATAACTACTTGTGCCTCTCAAATACCGAAGCACCCATTTCACTGCTGACCAGTTTTCTTTACCCGGATTTGCCATGTACCTGCTGACAACCCCAACTGCATGTGAAATATCTGGTCGAGTACAAACCATCGCATACATTAAACACCCTACTACATTGGCATATGGAATTCGAGACATATAATCCTTTTCTTCATCTGTATTAGGACATAAACTCGAAGAAAGCTTAAAATGGAAGCTAAAGGGACTGAAACAGGCTTCACATTATCCATACCAAACCTCAAAAGTATTTTCTCAATATACTTTTGTTGTGATAGCCATAGCTTACCATTGCTCCTGTCTCTGTAAATCTCCATGCCCAAAATCTGTCTTGCTGCTCCTAGATCTTTCATATCAAATGTCCTAGCCATCTGAACCTTCAACCTGTGATTTCTCATGCTTTTGGCTGTTAAAAGAATACGTCAACATATAATACGCAAGAAATGAATATGCCATTATTCAACTGTTAAATAAACAACAATGATCATATTCACTTCCTAACATTTTCTGAACTCAAGATGAAAGAATCAAACTTCTTATTACCACTGCCGAGGCGGACTCCTTTCAGGCCATATTAATGACTTCTTGAGCCTACAGA
>APFE031446981.1:184583-240319 GCA_000404065.3 Pinus taeda | reverse complement strand
TATCATTAATAACATTTATAATATTGATCAAGTTATTTTTTTTTTTTCCACTGGAAAAATCCGTAAATTTCATTATGATTGAAAATTACATATTGATAATGTTATGCGCATATGCTTGAGGTCACTGTTATAACAGTGTGCCTGTTAGCTTCAAAATAATAGGTTCAGTTCTGATTCAGATGTTCCACGCAGGGTCATCTTTCACTTTGCAATGATTTTATATGTTTACCAAAAAAAAGTCTTTTGGCTCGCTTAACTGTTCAATATATATTTAAGTATTTCATAAATACTGTTATCGATATGTACAAAAATTTATCAGATAGTTATTGCTCTGGTGCATGTTGATATCTCGGATCTATGTATGGGCATTGGTAGTATTTGTACTCCTACTGTCCTTGTACCTCTATGATCTACCATACTCCTCTGTCCATCATCGTGGCCTCCTTGGATAATCTGTCAACACTCTCGTTGTGTTCCCTGTAGATGTGTGAACATGAGATGTTGTTAAATGCTGCTTTGAATTCGAGAATCTCATTCAATATAATGCTGAGTGTGTGGATGTGACAATTTGTAATGTTGTTAAACCAATTTACGATGGTTTTTGAATCCCCGAATATGTTAATGCAAGTGATATGATGACTCATAGCAAAATGAAGTAAGTGGCGGAGGGTAATAAGCTCTGCAAAGTTGTTCGTTCCCGCGCCCAGGCCTGCTTTAATGCTGTTCAGTTTTGTAAATGATGAAACTGCCCCCACAGCTCTGTTGGTTTGCGGCTCCTTCAAAGAATGCCCACGGGGTGGTATGATCGATACGGGGAGGCGAGTGAGGGTGGCGTACATGCGGTTGTGGGGGTTTTGGCAGTTCATTATATGCAGCAATGATACCAGCCTCCATCAATTTCCCAAATACAGGGCGGTCTTGAAAAATGATTCAATTTCTAGCCTTCCATATGTGCCAGATTACTATGGCAAGGAGGCTTGTCATCTTTGATCCCTTGTGCCGCGTTGCCTAGTCTGACCATGCCTCAGTGAGATTTGGACCCGCCCAGTTTCCATTAAAGGGGATGGTGTTTTTGATGGCAGACCACAGTTCTAGTGACGCCCTGCATTGTAGGAACAGGTGTTCTTTAGATTCGAATGTTGTTTTGCATATCGCGCACCAGGTTGTGCCATGATGAGCTCTGTGCAATAGATTTTCTCTGGTGGGCACCTTGTTTCTAAGAACACACCAGAAGAAGAGCTTGGATCTCGGGGATGCTGTGAGCTTCCAGATGCTGTGCCACCAATCCAATATTACTTCTGGATTTTTGTGACTAATAAGGAGAGTGTATCCTGCCTTTGGGGTGTAATAACGACTTTCAGAATGGCTCCAAATTAGTTCGTCCTGTCCCTCAATGATTCTGATGTGTGATTCCATCAGGGCCTCCTTGAAGGTCCTCCATGACTGATGCCATCGGGGAGGGAGATTTAATTGGTGTGCAGTCCTCCAAGCCTGATGGAAAATATCAGAGGATTCCCTGTCGGCTATCTGAGCAATTACTTTGATATTTCGGGCAAGTAAATAGTCGACGAGGTCTTGTGGCAGGGTGTGTCTACCTCCGCTTCCAGCCCATGGGTCAATGCCAATCCTAGCCTGTGTCCCGTCCCTAATCTTTCAGGACAAGTTATCTCTGATCATGGGCATTGAATGTAGTAAGGCTTTCTAGATTGAAGATGCCCCAGTTCTGTTCCAATTTGGGAGCCTAATCCAGTCCATTGTGCCAAGGGGCCAGATGTATTTATGATAAGAGAGGCGGGTCCATAGATTTTGGCTAGTTATCAGTGCCCAGCTCATCTTGGCTGCCAATGCTTGAGCAAATAGTGGGAGGTTTTTTAGTCCCCATCCTCCCCACTTCTTTGGGAGTGCGATCTTTTGCCAACCTATCCACGCAAATATCTGTTTGTCTTGACTTCCAGCCCAGAGATATCTGTTACAGATTTGTTGGAGACGTGCCAGAGTGTGTCTAGGAATCCATGCAAGAGCCATCCAGAATACTGGGGTGGCCTCCAGCACAGATTTGATGAGTATTAGTCTGCCAGCTCTGGATAGGTATCTATGGCTCCAACATGAGAGCCGTTTTTCTAATTTCGATACCACCCAAGTCCAATCAGCAATCCTTTGGCAAGTGGGTTTTAACGAGAAGCCTAGGTATTTAAGACCCCTGTCCAATGGATGAATGTTGTACGGGAAGGCCTGAAGGGCATGTTGTGCTTCATTGACTGAGGTGTGGGTCAATGATATGGTAGAATTCGCTCTGTTTACCTGCATCCCCGAGGCTTGAGAGAAAAGCTTAAGAATGCAAGATAAAGTCAATGTGTCTCTAATGCTAACATCCAATAGAATGAGTACATCATCCACGAATAGCAGGTGTGTGAGGTAGCATTCTTTTGTGATCTTGAGACCTTTGAGAGACCGTTCCCTTGCAGCGGAGATGATTAGGTGGCTCAGACCTTCCATGACCAAAAGAAATAGTAGAGGTGAAAGGGGGCAGCCCTGCCGGAGTCCCCTTTCAGAGTGAATGTAATGGGAGGCTGACCCATTGATCAGGATGCTGAATGTAGGTGAGGTAATACAGGCCATTATCCAATTGATGAATGGGAGTGGGAATCCTAGATGAATGAGGAGCATCTTGATGTACAGCCAGCTGACCCAGTCAAAGGCTTTAGAGAGATCAATTTTCAGGAGAGTGCTCTTGAGGTGCTTGGTCCAGATGGAGTGAAGGGCTTCCTGGGCAGACCCAATAGCTTCATGAATTTGCATGTCCTTGAAGAAAGCAAATTGTTGGGGAGCAACGTGGGTGGATAGAATGGGCTTGAGCCGGTTAGCAATTATCTTTGATATGATCTTGTAGAGAACGTTACAGAGAGAGATGGGGTGGAAATCATCAAATGATGATGGGGAGTCTGACTTGGGGATGAGGGCAATGAATGTAGAGTTTATAGCGTGATATAAACATCCAGATGTCCTACATTCTTCAATCACACTAATCAGGTCCTGACCCATCTGTTCAAAGAAAGCAAGATAAAATTCAATAGTCCAGCCGTCAGGTCCAGGGCTCTTGTCCTTTTCAAACCATTTGAGAGTGTTTTCCATCTCTTCCATTGTAACCGGGTTCATGAGTCCAGCCGAGTCTTCCTCATTCACAAATCTCGGAAAATGTGAGGTCACTTCTATGATGTCTGCCAGGTTTGCCCCAGGAGGGTTTCTGAATAGGCTTCGAAAGTGTGAAGTACCCAGCCGGGAGAGTTTATTGAAAGTATCTGCCAGGCCCCCCTCTGGTTGGGGCAGGTTCCAGATAGTGTTGGCCACTTTCCTTCCTTTTGCGCAGTTGTGGAAGAATCTCGAGTTTTCATCCCCTGCTTTTAACCAAATAGCTCTGCTACGTAGCCTGAGAGATTCCTCTTTTTGTCTAAGTAATGTGGACCTTTGATTTTCAAGTTCTATCAGGTGGGTCTTGTCCACTGCCGAGCTGAATCCAAGGTTTCTCTCATCAAGCAGGGAGCTCAGTTCCTCTTCAACAGATGTGAGCTGGGCTGTATCCTTTCTGTTCTTCTCCTTGGCCCAATTTATGACGATATGCGTTAGCTCCGTGAGGTTCTTGCAGAACCCCTTGGCCAAAGATGCCTCCCTATTGATGGGGTGAGTCTTCCAGAACTCAGTGACCAATTTAATGAAGTCTTGGTCTTGGAGCCATATATGATTAAATTTGAAAGGTGCCTTTGGTTTGGGCTGAGGCCCAAGGATCTGCAGATATATGGGGGAGTGGTCTGATAAGCCCTCGGTTCCAACCCATTGTTTGAAGTGGTGAAGTTCCTGTATCAAGGGACCCTTTAGGAGGAATCTGTCAAGTCTGCGAGCTAGTGCAGCATCACCCACCCTCCTGTTCCTCCATGTAGGCATGGGTTTTTGCATGGGGATTTCCACGAAGTCAGCCTGCTCTAGTGCATTCCTCATAAAATCAGTGATGGAGTCCACTTGTTCCATGGTGCCCCATGATTCACGGTATCCCAGCGAAAAATTTAGATCACCTCCCAGGATGGTATGGCACGTGGTCAGTAGGGTTAGGTTTAGCAGACGACTCCAAAATGGCTCTCTGAGTTGGCAAGGTCCATATACATTCACAATCCGAAATGCTAATCCTAGTTCTGCAGCAAAAATGTCCACCCCTATGAATCCTTGGCCACCCCAGGATGAATCAATTCTGATGGTCCTAGGGTTGTATCCAAGAGCCAGGCCCCCTGATCGACCCGAGGCATCCGAGGCCAAGAACCTCCAATGCGGAGCCAGTGTATTCAAGCATTGTGAGATGTTTTCTGCCGGACCCAGAGTCTCTTGTAGGAGGATGATGTCGGGTTTCTCAGTCTCAAAGAGTCTCCGGATGGCTAGTTTTTTGGGTTCACTAGCCAAACCCCTGCAGTTAAATGATAAGCACTTCATGGAGGGCCGCTCCGTGGGGTAGAGGCTGCTCTAAGGACCCCGTCAATGGTGGACTTCCGGCCAGATGCGACATCCGCACCGGCCCTCCAAATGGCTTTAGTGAGATCATATTTTCTGCCTCTAGAGGCCAGGGGTCCCATACTCAGGGGGACAATGCCCAGGCCCCCGTTAGTGCCCGGAAGCTGAGGACGAGGTCGAAGGGAGTATGGGTGAGATGATGACCGCGAGGAGGTTGACATAGATGATGAGGAGGGGATTTGAGGGACGGACGGAGGAGCGGTAGAGTCACATAGGGGGGGAGATGATGGCGGGCAATGAGCCATAGTGCAAGGTGCAGATGATGAAGTATATGCAGATGTGCTATCAAAAGATAAAGAGGAAGGGATGAGACCAGTACCCAAGGTCTATGCGGCTGCTGCGGCTGCCCTTGCTCTAGTCATGGGTGGTGATGACAGTCTCGGCCCCTTTCGCCCCGACTTCACCGGCGAGTCCTGTGCAGGTGCCGCTCCCTGAGCTGTGCGAATTAAGATCAGGGAAGCCTCTCGGGTGGCCGAGGGCAAGATCTTGGGGGACTCCTCAGGACTCTTGTTTAGTGGACAATCCTTTGCTAAGTGCCCCACTTGATGACAATAGTAGCAGTGAAATGGAACTCCTTCGTAATTGAGTAATTGAATCCTACTGTATTTCCCCCATTGTAGAGTGATCTTCTTCTCTAACCCTTCCCGAGTGTCCAGGTGAACTAGGACATGAGCTAGGGTTCTCTACTTGGATTGTATGTACAAACGATCATGGTCCAGATACGTGCCCAGTGCATTTCCAATTTTTATGAGTGCCTCCTCGCTCCAATATTGTAGAGGGAGTCCAGGTAATCGAACCCACAGAGGGCCAGCCCCGATCTGTTCTCGCTCTGGGTCAAAAAGGGGGCTCCATCTCTTGAGCAGGACTGGTGCAGTTTCGATGTGCCAATATTTTGCCAAAACTAAATCAATGTAGTCCTCTTTTGTGAAATGTAGGGAGAACCACCCGCGAGGTAGTACATGTACCTCCAGGAGATCCTTGAGTAGGCCGCCCCACATCTCCTCCACCCATTTGGTCAGTCAACTTACCGAGTAGGCGCGTCCCCTCACATGTCCAACCAGTACCGATCGGGCCATGAGCGCCACTTCCCCAAAATCCGCTGGATTGCCGAATGGGACCGTGATCTCTTTGTCTGTCGCCTTTATGCACCTTGATTTCCTTTTCTTCGATCGGGGGGTAGAGGGGTGGTCTACGAAGGGGTTTGTAGCACCTTCGGAGGGGATGGGCTTAACGGGTTTGACGTTAACAGCCGGTGTACTGAAACATCTGGAGGGTCGGATCCCTGAGGGGGGAAGGGTATGCGGTGTCGTGGCCTGAGAAATTACTGCCGGGGGCGGTTGATCCGGGGGAAGATATGCTTGGTCGAAAGACAGAACCTGTGGAGAAAGCGAAGCCAGGATCCGTTATGTGCCAGGAGATAGCGGGGGGGCTTCAAATCCGGGAGGGAAAACCGAGATGTCTTCAGGGTGAGGATGATTAGGGTATGCGTTCGCGGGCGAGGGAACCGAGGAGCTGAGGGCCGGGGCGGATTGTGAGGTTGTGACCGAGGCGGCGAAGTAGGGAATATCGAATATGATGCGGTTTGCTAACGGATCCGCGGAGTAATCCACGAGCTCCTCCATTTGGCCCTCCATTTTGGTAACAGTTGCGCGGTGAACGGCTAAGGGAAACGGCGACAGACTGCTCCGTAAGGCCGGTAGGGGGAGGGATGGTGACCAGTGACCACGGCCAAACTGCAGTTTTTAGCAAGAGTAGGAGCCTATCCTAGGCCCGCACGATCCTGCGGCTCCTGTAGCACCCGAAATATCTTCATCCTCGAGACCCCTCCCATTTATTCCATTGATCAAGTTATATTAATAAAATGGATAGCATTAATTATCTTAACAATATTTATATAATGATATTATTACATATGAAAATTTATTTATCGGATTACAAAGATTTTATTAATGTTATTAGAGATATTAATGATATTATTATTAATATTATTGTTATTGACATGCAAATAATAAAATTAGTATTCGATAAACATAATGATATTACTAATAATATTAATAATATTAATGTTGTTAAAAATATATAAGGAATACCATTAATATTATCAAAACAACCATATTATTGTTATGATTATAATATTTGTTTAGAAACTTTTTGGCGAAATCACATAATTGATCATTTGTCGACGCGTTTCGAACCAACTAGTGTGGTTCATCGTCAGGACAAGTTGAAGATACAGAATCAGTATAGCGAGTTAAATAGATCCAAGCAGAGACTCCAACGACTAAAAGACGTAACGGTTATTTTCAACATAACGATCAGTCAAACTCTTTAACTATATATATAATATCCTTTATAAAATTATAAACTCGGAGCTAAGTAACTGGGTATAAATGAACCAATCAGAGTTAGAATATTAAAGTTAACTATTATATATTTAAGTATAAACATTATATAATATATATTTTCATACTTAATATAATACTAATATTTAATATATAGTTTTTAAATTATTTATATTATAAGAAACAATTTTTTTTTTTTATTTTTTTTTTTTATAACTCAAAAAAATTGAAATTTAGATCAAAATGGTGTTTTCACAAAACTAAACCTTTTTTTATTTAAAATATTATACTATATATATATAATATAGATATATATATATATATTATATATATAATATATAATATATATATATATATATATATATATATATAGAATAGATATAGATATATAGATAAAATAATATATTATAATATTCAATTTAAATATATATATTAAAATCAATACTAATCATTCTAAAAATCAAAATATAGAAAACTAAAAATAATGATTTTACTTGAAGTTTATTTAAAAATATTATATTTATATTTATTAAGACTTTTTTTTTTTTAATTTTTATCTTACACTATTTCTTAAGGTTAGTTAAATTAACTTAAAACTAAAAATCAAAATTAATCAAATGAATAAATGAAAAGAAATATTGATTAGTTATGAAAATGCATATTTTAATTATACATGAATTTATAGCATTAGGATGTTAAAAATATAAGGCTAATAAAAAGTTAAAAAACTACCTTACAATCTAAGGATAGTTCAATTATTTTCAATCATATATTATGCTAAATATTCCCAGGTTGCTAGATTTAATAATCTTCGAATATAAAGGGAAAGAGAGGGGACTAAATCAAAACCATAAGGGTGATAATTAAAAGAAGAACAAATCAAATCAAGAGAAAAGCAAGCAAATAAAACAACAAACCCAAAGGAACAACTCTTAAGGAAAGGAAACAAGAAACAGGTCATCCTAATGATCGTGTCATGGGAGTTAACCTTCCTTATATCCAGGGGACCACGGATAGGATTGCGAGGATTCTGAAAAAAATTGATGTGCCCGCAACCTTTAGGCCTCTTAATACTATCCATAGCTCCCTCAGGTCTGTAAAAGATCCTATTGACCCTAAAGACATGAAGGGCGTCTATGTCATCCCTTGTTCTTGTGGGATTCCATATATTGGTGAGACAGGATGCTCTATCAATCAAAGGATTAGAGAGCATTCAGCCGACCTGAGGCATGGTAGGACCAAATCCTCAGCCTTGGCAGAGCATGCCGAGAAGACGATGCATCATGTATGTATCGAAGAGGCTCAAGTCATTGCTAGAGTTGCTCAGTTTCACCATCGCAAGTTTAGGGAGGCCCTAGAGATTGAAAAAAGGCCGAATAATCTTAATAGGGATGATGGCTGGAAGATCAGCAGCTGCTGGATCCCAGCCCTATCTTCCTAGCCTTCGCGGTCCCTTCTTGGTATGGTCTCAGTGTTTCTTGTTTCCTTTCCTTAAGAGTTGTTTCCTTTGGGTTTGTTGTTTTATTTGCTTGCTTTTCTCTTGATTTGATTTGTTCTTCTTTTAATTATCGCCCTTATGGTTTTGATTTAGTCCCCTCTCTTTCCCTTTATATTCGAAGATTATTAAATTTGGCAACCTGGGAATATTTAGCATAATATATGATTGAAAATAATTGAACTATCCTTAGATTGTAAGGTAGTTTTTTAACTTTTTATTAGCCTTATATTTTTAACATCCTAATGCTATAAATTCAAGTATAATTAAAATATGCATTTTCATAACTAATCAATATTTCTTTTCATTTATTCATTTGATTAATTTTGATTTTTAGTTCTAAGTTAATTTAACTAACCTTAAGAAATAGTGTAAGATAAAAAATTTAAAAAAAGTTTTAATAAATATAAATAGATATAATATTTTAATATCTAAACTTCAAGTAAAATATTATTAGAATGATTAGATATTGATAAATTTTAATATATATATTTAAATTATAATATTTTATATATATATAATTAATATATAAATAATAATATAGTTATATATAGTATTATATAATATATATATATATATATAATAGTAGAAAACATTTAATCTAATATTATTATAGGTCAGGTATGGCAAATATTAATTTATTTATGATATTATTTAATATTCATTAAATAAATAAACGGTTTAGTTTTGAAAATAACCAATGGAATCAATTCAATTTTTATTATAAAAATAAAATAAAAAATTAGTTTCCTAATATATACAATAATTTAAAAACTCAATATACAATATAGTATTATATTAAGGTATTGAAAAATATTATTAATATATCATAATGTTTTAATAATTTAAATATATAAATAGATTAAATTTAATATCTAACTTCTGATGATCTGGTTAATTTTTACCCAGTTTACTTAGCTCCAGAAGTATAATATTAATTATAAAGAATATTAATATTAATTTAGTTAAAGGAGGTTTGACTTGGTCCTTATGTTGAAAAATAGCCGTTAGTCTTTTTTAGCCGTTGGAGTCTCTGCTTGGACTATTTAATTCGCTATACTGGATCTGTATCTTCAACTTGTCCTGACGATGAACCACACTAGTTGGTTCGAAACGCGTCGACAAATGATCAATTATGTGATTTCGCCAAAAAGTTTCTAAACAAACGTTATGGATCACAGAAGTCTAAATTCCTTGATGATTTCGTCTTTCAGCCGCTTCGCACCCCGATGACGAAGTTGAGCTTGTTGAGAAGCAAACCACTCTCCTTGTTGATGCCACCAATCTTGCAGCTCCTTAAATATTCTTGATACCATATTCCAGACTCTTTTGGAAAATTTCAAGTCTCGACAATGAAACCATTTGTTGGCTGAAAAATGATGAATGGGTTGAGACCCCGAGTTCAGGCACAAGGGCCAACAAAGGCTCCGTCGTAGTCTAACACAACGCCGACATTTTCACCTTACTTCAAGAGAATAAGGCATCTCACCTGAGGCGTGCCGTGAACTTAATTAGTTAAGAGTTGGAATCTGGTATCGCGATGAACCACATGGAGGTTATTAATACGCAATAAAATCAGAAATAAAACATTTATAAATCCATTCATAACATCTCAAGCCTTCAAGGAGAAAGTATGTTGTGCATGTACACTCATATTACATTGTTTAAAAGCCACATAAAGTCATAGACAGAGGTTCTCATATATCCCGTAATTCCTTCTTTCTATTAATTTCCACAACATTACAACAATATATCTGGCTTGAAGGCCTTATTGACATAACATAAAACTAGCATGATATAACAATACATAAGTAAGACAATATAGAACAATGCAGACTCGAAAGGCTCCGCAACAACAATTCGATATCCTCCTTGCCTGTCCTCCTCCTTTCGACTTTTCCCCTCAACCTTCTTAAACCCTGCACTCACTTGGATTGCTACTTCTCCCTCAAATGCTCCGCCTTTTCTTTTTCGGCTGCCTTTGCTTCCTCGACTGTCAACATTCTGCTAAGCTCGATTGTGATTGCTTATTCCTTTACAACTGCTAGTCTTTGGCAGGTCCCTTTTCCTTCTCCAACTGTCTTCTCCATGACTTCCCAACACTTACCTCTGAAAAAACGTGGTCAGCCTCCAAACATGTCAAAACTTGGTTCTCAAAACGAAGGACCCAACAATTATGTAAAGTATGTGATCTAAGGTTGAAATCCCCTTGATTTATCCCATGAGCCATGTGTTGGGGCGCATGTTTTTTCACCCAAAGGTTATAGTGACAAGAGTTAAAATTGACCTTGTGTCATGCAAGTACAAGCCTGACCCAATTGCCAATTCCTCTAGCCATGCAAACAAAAATACAAAGAAGTGCGTTGTCCACACAACCCCCAAAAGCAAAAGCAAAATTCAAAATCTAAGTTACCACAAGCCAAAAAGAAACCATCCCAAAGTTAGAGTCACAAGAAAGTACAAAATGTAAGGGTTGCTTATGGCAAAACATTCCATCAAAATGCCAAAGTCACACACATAACCACAAAAGTCCTGCATTAGAGTATAAAAGCACTAAATCATGATCATTATGACTATAGGAGTACCCTAATAATGACCATAAAAAATCTTCCCCAACTTATAACTTGAAGATTAACATTAATAAGCTCAATAAAACCCCATCCATCAAAAAAAACCTCAAAAAATTTAAACTCCTTTAATATCAATACAAATTACTTATTCATTACAATAATCCAAAAATATAATTACACATGTTTTAACTTCACTTCTACTACTTTCTTTAGGTTTTATTTTATCAATTATCTCAATATAATAATTTAATTAAAATCCACATTCACACTTAAAAATTCCATATTTCAATATACAATCTTTCTTAGCCTAAATACTTTTTCAAAAATTCCAAATTTCAATATGCAAGTAATCTTTATCAAACATAAATACTTAGAACAAATTCCAAATTTCAATAGGCAAGAAATCTTTCCCTAACATAAATACCTTGCAGAACACTCAATTTGCTATTTTAACTTAAATAGTAGCCTAGTGCAAAAATTCCAAATTTCAATATGCAAGAAATCTTTATGTAACATAAATACCTTGCACAACACTCAATTTGCTATTTTAACTTAACTAATAACCTAGGTACCTTGGATAACACCTTTTTCCCCCTTGGAAAGGTGGGTTGCCTTGCACAACACTTTAAAGACCTATATAATAAAAGGTTATGACTTCCACTTTCCCACGTTTAATTTATGATTTTTAAAAAATGATTAGCATAGGTAACTATTTTTTATTTATTCAATTTGTTTAAATAAGGATAAAGGAATTTTTTTTTTTATCGAGCCGGTCAAACGCGGGTCGAATCGCTACGAACTTGGGTTGGTGTGTGCGAAAATTGGACCCAAAATACGCGCACCGGTCAAAAGCACGCTACACGTTGAAAGCAAAGCACACAGGGCTCTGCCAATTTCAGCTGATGCCTCTTGAGTCTTGCGAGATTCGGACTCGAAATCTCTATGAAGAGTGAAATGGACACCAGGTTGCTTTGCGCCCAAGCTGCGCATGACCGATTGCAGATATAAATGATTCTGCTAACAATTCTCGTTCTGCAATTTCTGCATCTGGAATCGTCCAGAAAATCGGCCTTTATGACGCCCGGTATTTCATTTCCGCTAATATGATTTAGAATTTCAATCCTCGAGTTATGTTTTTTTAGCTTGATAACTTGGGAGGCAAAATTCAATAGGAAGGCTACGGGAATCAGAAATGCCTACATTTTCCGCCTTCGCACTTGACAGATTGTTAGAACCCAGTGTTAATGACAAGCCTCTTTCGGATAAAGAACAAAAGAATCCGTCAAAAAATGGAAAGGCGACTCCCCTTCCGGCTTTTGCTTCACCGACTCTGTACACTACGCCGCAAACTACCGCCATTCCTTACGTTTCCCCGTCTTTAACCGCATCTCCTTATGTTATCAATCATAAAAGACGCCGACCTCCCCCTTCCGCTGTGCAGAAATTTGAAGCCAAAGATGCTCCCCGCCAAAATGGTTTTCATGTTGTTAACGGAGCTCAAGAATGTGATAATGAAAGCAGGGTGAACGATGAAAATAGGGCAACTGGAGAAATTAGTGTCCAGGATGAAAAATTGGTAAACGGAGAACTTAGGGTACGGGATGAAGACAGGGTTAATGGAGCAATTATTGTTCCAGATGGAAACAAGCTTATAGGAAAAGGCGTTCTGAGAGAAAATAATTCTGTAAACCAGGAAGCCAAGGGAGCTTTGAGTGAAACTGATTTGAAATTCTCTCTCGTGACTGAAAATGCACTGGTGAAAATAGAAAATAAGGGATTAAAAGGGGGGGAAGTCAAGGGCTTGTTGAAGGAAATTGATTTGCAATGCGGCCGAGTCTGCGAGAAAACGTCTGTTGAAGCCGGAAATAAATTGAAATTGTATTCGTCACCGGGGGCTTTTTCAATTCCAAGAGAGTATTTGACCTCAAACGAAACGTCGATGGAGTTTGTTTCAGCCAATGGTAGAGATTGCAACAGGAGGATTACAGTTCCAGGTAGGAATGAAGATGAGCCCATAGGCGGACTAAATGAAGCTTATGAGTATAATTTGGCAACAGGTGAAGACTGCTCGGAAAGTAATGCAGAGGAAGAGTTTCAGAGGTCTCCAGGTGATGCCGATTGTACTCCAAGGACAACTCGAAGTGTGTTTTTTGATGCCGAGGATGGTGAGGAACCTTCTCCGATAAGCTTTTTGCATTGTTTTACCATCGAAAATTCGTTTGTAAATCCATTTTATTGCCGTGGATACTGTTCAAAGTTGAAATCTGAAATACTAGAAATGACTAACCGAGTTGACATTGCTGCGTAAATTGTTAACTATTGAAAACTATCTCAATGAAGACTTATGTTTGCTTTCTTTGTTTTGTTTTTTCGTCCAGTTTCTGAATATTGGTGACAAAACATTTCATAAGCAATTTGATCCACTGATCCTTTTGTTATGCCTGTCTCAAAGTGATATTTGAAATCGTCTTCTACTTACTTGCATGTGGGATAACGAAGTCTGAAGCAAACCTAAATTTATACTTGCCAATTCTGCTGCCCATGAAGGAGAGAATGCTGTTATAAAATGTGTCTTCTTTGAAGTAATCTCTGTAGCAGTTAACCTAGTATTTCTGAAAGACATGCCATATGCCATTCTTCACAGTGAATGGCTTGTATCTTATAAAGGCTCCGCAACTGTGATTCATGATTGGCCACCATTGACGTATGTTTCAATCTAATCAGTCTTTCCATCTTTCAGATCTCTCCACTGAATATTTATCACTGCAAAGTCAGACCTCAGAGAGCTACAACTCAAGGATGCAATATGAAATTGGTGCCTTGAGATCAAAAATGTATATAGAGATAGAAAGAAGCACGAGGGCCGAAGAAGCTTTATCTCTCTGGCAGAATTGGTGGCAAGAAATGTTAGAGAAGTTTTCATTGATTGGGCTGTCATTGCCATCAATTGAAATCAGTGCATCATCTCAAGGAGAGAAAGCAGGGCTAGCAGACTTCGCTGATGATGTCTGTGGACAGCTTGCAGTTGCAAGGATGGTGGCACATGCAGTTGGGAGGGGTTCACTGAGAGCAGAACTAGATCAAGAGATGAAGATGCTGATTGATAGTAAAGACTTTGAGATTTCGAGGCTGCGCGATAAACTCCAGTATTATGAATTGGTCAATCGGGAAATGTCTCAAAGGAATCAAGAAGCAATAGGTAAGACTGGCATTTATTCCATGGGTTTTGTTTTTTTAGACAGTTGTTATTTAAATCTTTCTCCACTACTGATGTAGGACTTTCAATGCCTTTTACGGATGCTTCTGAGTTACCTGTCTTTTGGTGATCGAATTGTATTATTTAATAAGCATTTCTTGCTTTAATATATGTCTGTAGTACTGTCCTCTTTAATCATAACATGCAAACAGCAGCAACATTAATTATTGGATTATTTCTATTTTGCACTTCTAGAACTTGGACGCAGACGCCGTCGAGCACAGAAGAAAAAGCAGAAATGGATTTGGAGTTCTATCGGCATATCAGTTGCTGTTGGCACCATAGCTGTAGCATACACTTACATTCCATGGGCTGAAATAAAAGATTGGGCATTTTCAATGCGCACACAATCTGACATCCATGGAATAACACCTGATCCTGAGATATAATCATTATGTTTTGCAGGACGAGGTGGGGTGAGTGCTCATTTCAGATTTTGGTAATTAGGTCATTTATTCACTAGAGGAATATTTTTTTGGACAATTTCAAACCATATTTTTTAACTAGTTAGATAATCAACAATATGTATTGTTGGACTTCAGATTCATTGTATGAGGATATTAAAACAATAGAGTATTGAACAAAGCAAGTCCAATGAATGAAGGGAAGAATCCTCTGGTCCTCCCTTTTTATCCCTCGATTCAGTTGTCCAAAGCAAGAGTGTATAAAACGAACTACATATAAGTTTTTGTTTATTCTAATCTGTTAATGTTTTCACAAATTCGTAAACTGTAACTGCCGAGACAATTCTTATGTCAAAGGTTCTATTTCAGTGGAAGTCCTCAATGACAGAATAAAATTCATAAATAATATTATAGAACACTATCTATTGGAATATGCGTTTGCCATGTTGTGTTGCACAAACCATTTTTTGACCATTCCAAATACATATCTGATTCACTGTTGACTAATACTCCTTGTTGCTCTTCTTCTTGTATTTGGCCCTTATTTATCCTTCTTCAATTGAGTGATCTTCAAGCTGCCTCTTCTTGTCATCTTAGCTCTGATTCCATGTTGAGAAATCTAGGGCAGCTAGATTAGGGTGAATTTCACTTTACATTGATAACTGCTTGTGATGTTCATTACTTCAACTTGTAGTATTTATAATTAGCTTCTTCTTCTCTTGATTATTATAGCGTTCTTAACATCAAACAATTACCAAACTATGAATATCAATAACACAAGTGGACACAGGATATAGGCTGCCAGCCAGGGCCAAAACCTCTTCTAGAGAGGAAAACCCACAAGAATTCTTCTCTTATCTTCAAATGATGAATTCCAAGAATTTTAGACCCAAAACAAAGACCTCTCCAAGACCAAGTCAACCTTCCTTCTTGATGAGCTTTCCTTGCACAACTTCCAACAACAAACTTTGACCTTTCAGCAACTTTGATCCTCTGCAATAATTTCGGCCTTCACTGCAGGTTTGCAATTTTCGATCCCTCTTGCAACGTAGCTTCAACTTCGCACGTGTGGGATGAAGAGGCTCTTTTAGGCCTCCTTTCTACTTTGCTTGGATTGATTCTTCTTTCCTTGACAAATAGATGAAGTGTCTTGCCTTTTGATCACAGATCTCAGCTTTCCTTGGAGATCTGAAATTTTGTCCTTGATGCTGCAGAAACCCTAGCTTCCCTTTTGCACAAGTGAGAGAGATTGACCCAAAAACTTTGATTTTTGTTGTCTTCTAGTCTTTGACTTACTCTTTGCCTCCTTTTTTTGTTCTTCTCGTTATGATTGAACTTGCTTGGATGAATTCCTCAAATGGGGTCGAGTTCCTTCTTATATATAGGCTTTTTGTGAGGCTCAAATAGCCCTAACGAGGCTGACTGCATCTCTGCAGGCCGACTTGGTCCTGGAGGGAGATCTTTGACAACTTTTGACTTAAAATAAATTATGACTTTATACAAAATGCCCAAATAGGCTTCTTTGACTTTATGACAAATTCTAGAAGCACACAACTCCATGAGCATGAAACCCATGCTATAAAAATAACAATAATAATTTTCTTTTCTCTTTATATCAAATATATAAAATCAGTAGTACATAGAATATTATGAGGACCGAACCTAGTTACAAATTTCAATAAACAGAACAAGAAGACGCGCACTTCTCCTTAAGACATGCGTCCTCTTAGAATAGATAACCTCATGCAAAAAACACCTAATCTAGGGCTACTCTAAATGTGAAACAGCAGTTCGCTCACTGCGACAGTAGAACCTAATCTAAAACTGAAAAGGCATCAATTTTGATTTTATAACAGCAACTAAAATTAGAACTATGCTAAGGCTGGTGCAAGCATACCTACAGCATGCATGCATGCTTGACCTCACTGTCCATATATTCTGTTGCTGCGCCTAGATAATGTTGCTGCTATCCATGCTCAATATGCCTTCCCTGCTGTGCACAGACCCCGAGCCTTGGATATGCAGTAGCCCGTGATCTCTGCTGAACCACCTCTGCTGGGAGAAGAACAGTGACCAAGAAATCACAGGTAAAATTATAAGATTCTTGTTACCCCCTTTTAAATCTTTTGGCTTGTTTCTCAACCCTCCCCACCTTGCGATATACTGCAACCCATTGTTATATATGATCCCATTGATATCTTCTGTAGTTCCTACAACAAAATTTAGCACCCCCAAATGATTTTAAGTCCCAAGCATCAAGGGGCTGGACTTCTGCAACTCAGTAAGGCTATCCATTGTCACCACACTAGCTCTTCCTCTCACATTTGGTAGGCTCTTCTCCAACTCAGGGGAGGCTTCCCTAAAGGGTAAGATTGCTAAGGCTATAGAGTGGGGGCACAAGGTGATTTAGTGAAGAGTTAGCCTAAGCAAAATGGGTGGTAGTAATCTAATGGACTAATGAGTGTGTGAGAGGGGAAAGATGAAGGGAAATCCGAACACCAAGTGTCTAATCAAACCTGGGCAGATGGAGTCAAGGAAGCATAGATTAAAGAGGGCAAGTACATAAAAATGTAAGGCAATAAGGTTTGATATGCATGCTTTAAATCAGTCTTAGCTTGCTGATTTATATAGCAGAAAATTACCTTTTTAGGCTAAGGGTGCCATACTTAAACATTTGCTATGAAAGTGAGGTTATATTAATCTAGCAAAAAATGGGTTTATTAGATGGTAGGCTAACATAAGGACAATAGCAATAAGAGGGGTATAATTGATTACAAGGCAGTCATAACATGCTAAAGCCTAAAAGGTTTTACTAATACAAAAATAAACATGAGAAATAAGCGCACAAAGAAAGCCTCACTTAAAAATGATATAACTCCTATCTTCCATAAGGGCCTTAGCATGTGGCGTACAAATGAAGTTTAGGGGGTCTCAACAACCATTACAATAAAGAGAGAGCTACTCTTTATAGAGTGAGTCCCTTCTCTCACACAAAATATTATTATCCTTCTAATTAAATCCATGACAAGTCAAACAAATAGTTAAATATTGGAGTAGTTAGATCTCTCTTCAATCCATGGTTGACCAAATCAAGGAATGTGGACACTAGCATCTCCATGACAACTTGCCCTCATCCAAAAATAGTAGTGAAAAGAACGAGATAATGCTCATGAGATGTGGTGTACTACTAAAAGTAGGCACCATACCATGTCAAATGTCGAGTGTTTACAGGGAATGCCTCCTCCAAAATGGATAAAGCAAAATATAATTAAATCATGTTCAACCTAGGGGGATGTGCTTAAGGGTCTACTTAGGAAATCTCACCAAGTGCACCCTCCAAGGTGCACGAGGGAGATAACAGTAAAATGATTTTCCAAGGCAAAAGCTCCATAATGTTAAATTTTAGGTATGTTCTATGCTTAGAGCAATTTATTTCAATTTTCATCATTGGCTTAATACCTTTTCCAGATTAGTATTCACATCAACATTAAAGTAAATTGCAGATAGAACATAAACATAGATCACAAAAGACAAGCCAAGACAAGAGGACACAAGATGTGGCGCTAACCAGGGACAAACCCCAATGTGCGGAAACCCTTGATCAATTCTTCTTATATGTTCTTCAATAGTTCAGCATAGAGAGAGAGAGATAATACATTTACAACAGAAGTAAACATTTTGACTTATCTAAATAAGAGCATAGATCATCTCTAAGTAGATGATACATGAGGTAGCTGAACTCAGTTGAAGACATGCTGCTTCAACTGATTCTCCAAGGTGACTCCATTGCCTTGTTGCACCTATCGTTGTGCTGCTCTTCATCATCATGCTGCACAATGCTGCACCCATCATCACTATGTTGCATCTCATCATGCTTCACCAATCATCACTGTACCATGTACTTGCTGCACCATGTACTTGCTGTCCCATGTGCCATTGCTGCACCACGCTTGCCACTGATGTCCCATGTGGTATTGCTGCACCACGCTGTCACACTACTAGCATTGTTGTCCCACTGTTAGTGACTGCTGTTCCTATTTACCGTGTTCCAACAAGCACCATTGCCTAGCTGTCCCACTGTAAGTGACTGCTGCTCCTATGATTGCTTGCTGTCCCATTTGTGTTTGCAGCACCATGTTTGCCGCTGTCTCAGTGCTACAGCAACCCAACATACCTTAAACTACCTTAATGACTAGGCAAGGTAGATGGCTGCCTTCTCATGCTGCTGTGAGCATATGGCAGCACCTAACACTTCCACCTGGCCTTTTTTGGAGTGGCCTACCACAGAGCTTTGCCGCACACACACCAAGCACCTAAATTGCATGCTTCAGCTCACTATTCGAGGTCCACTCATATGCTGCCATGTAGGCCTGGTTAGGGCATCATTACAGTCCCATATCCAACCTTCAATTCTGCCTAGATTTGCTGTTAAGGAGTGCGGTTGCCCTTTATTAGGAGGCCGACCCTTCTTGCTGTGGTTTTGGGAAGTCTAGCCCTCTTTAACAACCTCGGCTTGCCCTATATGCTTGTGGCCTGCTACAAGCAAGGCATCACAGGTCTGCGACTGCCTGTTTAGGGTCTGCCTCCCCTCCACTTGGCCCTCAAGCAGCCCAGAATTTCCCTTCTCTGCTTCAGCGTCCAAGAGCAGTCCTTCGGCCCTCGTTCTTGCAGTTCGGACCCCTGAAAAACCCTCCAAACAGTCCCTAAATGCTCATGCTGTCCATGACCTCCTTAGGACAACACCTAGGTCATGCGTAGGACTCCTTCCTAACTGCGTCTAGGTTACCGTTGGGACAACGTGGAAAATTAGGGCATCTCTTCATGACTGAAGCTAAGTTATGCATAGAAGCTAGGGCTAGGACTGCGGCTAGAGCAGATAGATTAGCCTCCTTTCCTCTTGCATTTAGGGCTACTTCCTCCTAGATTTCTTTCACACTAAAACCCAAGACAAGTAGACAGAAATCAAGAGAGAAGTGTGTGTAAAATGACTCTCAAGTCATCTCCTTTTATACTAAAACGTTGAGCACATGTGTGGGTTATTTGGTTGCTGGCCGATCTTGACGAATTGTCCCATAACACAAATAAATTATATCTCCATGAGTACTTATCGGAATCGGATGATCTTTAGATCAATCCTACACATCTCGATGAGAGGGATCCAAGAAAAATATCAGCTGCCATAAATAAGATGACCCACATGGAGTTTGGCCCTTGCTGCCAATTTCAACACTCCCTCTCAACTAGGAGAACTCCATCCGTTGATCCATCTGTCCGACAGTACTATCTCTGCCATTAGTGCCCTGCACTGCTCTGCTGAACCATGAAGAAGAAGAATTGATTGAGAATGTTTCATACCATTCTCTACTGATCCAAAGTCAGTTCCATATGAAGAGAGTGTGACATACCACTCTTACTAATTGTTAAACACACGCATCGCAGAAAGAATATGAAAGATCAAACATGAGAGTACAATTTTTATTAACAAGAGATATACATTTATAGTACAATATGTGACCGTTGGGTGTTATATCCCAAGGTCTCTTGGACTCCTTTTGTCCATTTGGCTTCCACACTAATCCATTGAGGATTAGGTGTCCAACATTCCCCCCCTTAATCCGAAGGGTTATGTATGGCTCCAAGAAGAGAGCTGTAATACAAAATGTGCAAAAATGCATGGCAGCACTAGGCTGAATGCGCTCTCTGAAATGTTGGTATAAAGGGCAGTGGTTTAAGGATGACCACCAACACTGGAACGCTTAGTGCAGTTCCCGGAACTCTTCCAAAACTGGCAAGAAGCTGAAGTCTTCTGCTAGAGGAAGTGCTCCTATTGATTTGAAGAGGGAAACCTTCAACCAATAGAGGGAGGTCTCACGCCGCATAAAAGGGAGAACTTCAACCTGAAAAGGGAAGTCTCAACCTGTGATGGTTTAAGGATGACCAACAACTCTGGAATGCTTAATGCAATTCCTGGAACTCTTCCAAAACTGGGAAGAAGCTAGAGTCTTTTGCTAGAGGAAGTGTTCTCAATTTTGTTCCTGGAATTCTTTCAAAACTGGCAAGAAGCTAAAGTCTTCCTCTAGAGGAAGTGTCCCAGATTACCAACTGAAGGCATGTTCACGGGCATCTTTGTCTTTGGCTACAACTCTGATACTGGTGTGGCACGTTGTGGCTCAGGCTCGCTTGATGTGGCTTTGAAGCTTGTAGATGACCATTATTTCCCCCCCTGTCAGATACAAGGTGAGATGATGGAGAAAACTCAGCTGCAAGACTTTTCAATACTCTGGAACAAGTTCTGACATGTGTTTGGAATATCTTCTTGGCTGTTGATGCCCATTGCCAAGAAGCGCTCCATCCAAGATGAATCCTTATTCTTGAAGGACGTTTGTTTTTGAAGCATCTGTGTGAAGGATGGCTAGTTTTATGACAGTGCTTACATGGATGAAGATCGAAACAGTGATCTTTCAGATGGCCAACTCAATCACAGTGTTGGCATTTCACAATCTGTTGTTGTTGATGTTGCAGTGGAAGAGGAGTAGAATCTGGAACAGCTGGAGGTGAACTGTCATGAGGAGCAGGTGAATTGTCATGAATGAATCCAGCACTCTGAAACTGAATGGGCTTTGAGTAGTCTGGAATATGAAAGGACAAGTCCTTGTCATATCTAAGACCAGTTTTGTGCTTGTTGTGGACAAGTTGTTCCCAAGATCTGATGATGGGCTTGGT
Organism: Pinus taeda; assembly: GCA_000404065.3. Lineage (NCBI taxonomy): Eukaryota > Viridiplantae > Streptophyta > Pinopsida > Pinales > Pinaceae > Pinus > Pinus taeda. The sequence goes on along the minus strand of APFE031446981.1, from coordinate 218,975 downwards.
AAGTGCAGACTGAGTTTCTGCATCTGCATGTACAATTGCTGCTTTATTGGGCACTGGATCTGAATGAACTTTAACAATATTGTCTCGCTTTTTATGGGAGTATATTTCATTGTTCTGAACAGAAACAGGTTCAGAATGATGACTCCACTGCTGTAATTCTTCCTGCTGTAGCTGAGATTCAAGCTACAAAAAATCGATCTTTTCCTGTGCATTTTGTAGACATGTCTGAATTTCTGAGAGAGATCCTTTGCTGATTTGTAATGTGCCATCAACATTAGATTGTATAAGAGTTTTCATGAACTCTAATACTTCACTGATTCTGGCCATTTTTCTTCAATGTCAGATTTACACCTTAAAAACTAATCACAATTATTACTTGATGCAGAAAAGTAATATCCACTCACAGTACACAGAAATATCTTGTATAAATGTGCAACAAATGAATCAGGGAATCAATGCATATATATATGTAGACAGAAACTATAATGGGTTTTAAATACAATGCCAGAATTGGAGTAGCAGCAACTGCAAACTTGCTTGGATCCTTCAAGTACTCCTTCACTTTCAAATCAGAAATGATGGCTATCAAAACTTCAATAATTATAACACCATGTCATGGGCATTGGAATGAATCTCTAGCATGCTGAAACAATAGTGATATACCTCCTTACATGTCCAAATACTTCGCAAACTGTATAGTGCTGGTCATATATACCATAGCATTTTACCATGACCTTTCAAGAGCCTTCCAACTATGCACAGTTTCAGGAAAACCTCCAGGAGATTAGAGAATACTCGCCCCTGCTTCAGATGTATATGAAACCAATTATTAAGGATATTTGACTCTTTGACAATGATAAAATCTGCCCACAAAGGACAACTCGAACACAAACTGATAGAACTTGATTTGAAGATGTTTTTAAAACATTTGATTTTAATAATATATAGGCCTGCAACGTATATTAATTTTTTTCTGTGCAGAGGCATATAAAACTCTGTTTTAACGTACCATTCAGGCATATGCACATTCCAACGCACAATTCATACTTTTCAATGCTTCAAATGATGTGTATATAATGCAAACTATTCCACGGCTTCAACAAAGGTGGCATATATCGGACTTTTAGGAATAGGTTTCCATGACAGCGCAGCCCTTCAAAATAGTTCAACTCCCAAAGAAAACATTCATCGATCAATATAGCACAACATACATACCATATAATACTAAGAAGTCTTCTAACAAACGTAGAGCATACACTTTCTAGTACCACAATCCAACAGAAATTGTTAAGACATCGTATTCACCATACTATTGCTGTATGCCACTTTTTCACTGCAAATTTTACATCGGAGGCAACACTCCAGGGACCAAGAATCACTACAACACATTATCAATACAGCCCTCAAAATTTCCACAGACTTTCCAACAAATATATACCACTGCTTGCATCAAAGATGAAATATTTGATGCCTATGACCAAAATGAACCGCTTGAAGGAAACAACCAAGGGTATATATTTAGGGTGAAGTCCTGAGACTTGTTGCAATGGTAAGGCTAGCGCTATTACAAAATGAGATCATGTGGTAATTCGGGAACCGTTACATAACCATTACATGACAGATCGCGGGGATAGCTCAATTGGGAGAGCTTGAGCCAGATCTTGGATTCTACAAGATGGCAAGAGATTCTTCAGCTATCAATGTCACCTCAAGCTTTGGCAACACTTGGCAACATTGTATCAACTAAAAGCCTGAGAAGATTATTCCACCTTGTGGAGCTTTGCTATAAGCACCGTGAGCCTGTGCTTCTTGTCAGTGAGATTGGAGCTAGAAAAATGAATGTTTGTCAATTACTGAGCCTTGTTTCAGATCGGTACCAGAAGCATCCTAACCAGTTCGAGCAGTACCTCTTTACATGACGTGGTGCCTATCTCATGGGTTTGCATAATACCAATGGTTGGTAGTATTCGTTCACTTGGAACAACTTATCTAACTTTAACGCCAGATTATGGGCTCCCTACTGTAGTCAGTTTGGTGCCAATACATCGACTTTCAGTGTCATTGTTTAACACTTCTCAATCTACGCTATCGAATTCAGATTTATTACATCAATCGACAATCTTTTATCAATCCTACAAATACTGTATGTCATGTACTCTATTTCCAAACTCTGTCCATCCATCGATATTCAGCTGTAGCAATCAGGGAAACATAGCAAAAAAACCTCGATTTCTGAACACAATAGAACTGGGTTTTCATAACTTCTGAATCGATTTAACTCACCTCTATCAAGTATGATTATTCTTACCAACGTTGGAAATGTCATTCCATCTACATTCGAGAGCAGTTCTACTCTACAAGATAATTCATGAAAACACCCACAAATTTCAGCAATTTCCTATTACTTCAATTCACGATTTCTGGGCATATTGGAGCTGAGCTTCAGCGAACTTCTGAATCGAATTCAACAGATTCAGATTACCTCTAGAAATACCCTACGTCCTTCATTAAAACATTCAATCGACTCCTTCACATGAATCTGGAACCCAACAATTAAATTCATTTTATTTGAATTCCAAATAGAATAACCAGTGTTTGAAACAACGCCTTACATTTTCTACATCTTAGCTGAAACACAAGTCGACTTTTGAAAACTCCCCTCTACACATCTGCATTAAACAATTACTGTTTCATCGATCCAGGACAGACAGAATCCTGACAAATTTTGCGTCTGCATTCAACAATCTTTGACAATCCAACCGCTTGAGTATTGCTGGGCATCTTTCTAGAACAATGGCTCGCTCACCTGTAGTGGATCAACACAATTTAACTTGGATTCTATTTCAAATCTCGATTCTCCAATCGACCAATCCCAACCTGCGACTTATAAACATTCAAACATATGTCATAATGAAATGCAGTCTTTAATTTCATAACACTGGGTTTAATATCCACTATTCAGTTATGCACAAGATTAAGTTCTTGTGACTACACGCATTCTGCAATCGATCCACTATTTGACATACCAAAATCTGCATTTACCATAAGGAGATTAACACATTCAACTATCACCCCACATCACCGTATTATATGGGTTTATAACTATGATACCAAATATCTAATATCTGAATGTCGATTTCAGCGAAGGCGCTTCCAAGTTTCACTATTCTCTAGAAGGTTCACTGACTAATATTGTAATTCTCGCATACAATGTTTCCACATTACAATTGATCCATGCGCCACCATTATTATTCCACAAGAATTAACACACTAATTAACCAGCAAATTAAATCCTATCAAATTCATCATTTCAACTCTTAACACAGAAATTGACCCATACACGAATCGACCAAGTTAAGGCTCATAACTCAAATCCAACACTTTCATAAAACAAATGGTTCAAAGAAATTATGCAGGGCAGGAGTATGCCTGCTCTGATACCATGTTAGACACACATGGGCAGCAAGAACAATATGAAAGATAATCAGGAGAGTACAATTTTTATTAACAAGAGATATACATTTATAGTACAATATGTGACCATTGGGTTTCACATCCCAAGGTCTCTTGGACTCCTTTTGTCCATTCGGCTTCCACACTAACCCATTGAGGATTAGGTGTCCAACATGATTAAGAGCTCAAAATGAATATACAGCTGAATAAAAGCCTCAACAGGCAAAATGGACTGTAAAAGTGGATTCAGAACACTCAAATCAGTCAATAATGACTACTATTTCTCCTCCAATGGGTGCCTGCAACCCTATACAGCTCCCACAATACTGGGCCCTAGTGGCTCCTAGAACTTCCACGGAGCAAAAACACCTACAAACGACCTCTGATTGCTCTCTAACCTATGCCAATGGCTTCAAAATCATTTGAATAGTCAAAATAAAAAAAAATAAAAAATCGTCCAAAAAGGACTTCACTAGCCAAAGTTATGGCTCATTGAAGTTTTCCCCAAATTAGGCCTAGAATCACTCCAACTAACTGTAGTTGAAGTTTAGTGAGTGCCGCCAATTATGGCTGGACCGCCCAAATTTGGCGGTCTGCCAAAAATCCGCCAGTCTAACCGCACATTAACCGCTAGTTATCCGTTTGATTTATTGCATGTGAACGAAGTTCGACGGTGGTTAGGTTCTCCATCAGATTCTGTGCCATGCCTTTTAATGAATGGTTAATAAAACTGAGTGTTAACCTCCATATTTCTTGCATATGTGAACACATCAGCAGTGACCATCTGAATTTGGGCACACAGTTAGGAGTTAGGCCCGCGGTTCCGGGCGTTGGTCATATGTATGGGGGCTGGTCCCCTTCGGGCCCCACCTCATAATAATTCAAACTTAATAAAGATTTTCTGCCAAGCATATAACAAGACTCGCACCACTGGTGTAGCGGTAAGCCATTTGGATTGTATCTATGAGGTTGTGTGTTCGAACTTCAATGAAACCAAAATTTTACATGCCATTGCTAACCTGTCTGTTGATGTCTTCCAGGCCACATGGTGGCCTTCGGCCCTGCCACGTGGTAGCCTGCCATTCGCTGCCCGAAAAGGAATATTCCAGGAATATTCTATTTCAATTTTTTTTTGAAAAAAATTCAAAATTTCAATGTTATTGGGCAATTTTTCTTTTTGGCGTAACGTCCTCATATGGATACTGTTTTTTGAACCATTCATAGTGTCGAAATCAGGAGGAAGAGCTCTTTCTAGTTGTTTAAGTTTGAACCACTTCTGAGAACTTTAATTTTTGAGCATTTTACGACACTTGGTACATGAGCACCTGATCAAACCTCCCCATTAGGAAGATTTTGGACCCCAAAAGCCTTCAACTACCTGTTAAAGAGGTGAGGGTACAACCCACTCACTCTGTCCACCTCCATCCACTTTTCCTTGTTCGGTTTGCTGCCTTTGAAACCAACCTGAACATAATTTACATTGCCCCTCCTTGAAGTGCGTGTCCTTCTGTCAAAGATTGTATCTTCTTTAAGCTCATCTAAGAACTCTAGCGAGAAATATTCTTTAGATGGTAGCTGAACAACACTTTCATGATCAGAAATCAAAGGAGGTTCATACAAACATAAGTTCTCCACATTGACAACAGAATACATTTGCATGTAGGGGCAAATTTAATTCAAAAGCATTATTTCCAACCTTCTTGAGGATTTTGAATGGACCATAATGAATAGGCTTCAACGTTTTACCTTCTCCTTGCATCCTTTCCTTACTAATGTATAGCCATACCTCATCCCCTTCTTGAAACTTGTGATCGACTCTATGCTTGTCGTGTCTTTCCTTGTACTTGCCTTGACTCTTCTCAAGTTGTTCTCGAATTTTCTGATGTATTTGCTAAATCCTTTCAATGAATGAACGAGCTTTGTCAATATCACTATGTCCCTCAATGGCGACATCTTTCTCAAGAATGAAATCAAGAGGTGATTTTGGCAAGTAACCAAAACAAGCTTCAAACAGTGAGGTGTTTGTGGAAGAGTGCTTGGCACAATTGTAAGCATGTTGTATGTAGTGCAAATGTTCATCCCAAAGCTTGGGATGCTTGCTTCAATAACCTCTCAAGAGGTTCACAATGGTTCTATTCACAACTTCTGTTTTTCCATCTGTTTGCGGATGGAAAGCAGTACTTTTCTTCAACTTTGTGTCCATCATCTCCCATAGATTGTGTTATCACTTAAGACTACAAGTTCATCTATGTACAAAGATCCATATAAAATTTTTGGTTCAAGTCAATAGGTTTTCAGGTCTATTACTTTAAAATTAGTCTTTTCCAAAGATATTGAGGTATGTCCTTGTAAAAAAAACCGTTAGTTTTCATCTCCCATAGCATATCTAGTCTTGATTACATCATTCCGACATTGCACAGTTTCGTAGCACAATATGATTAGCCAGTTTTAACTGCACAATTATTTTCCACCATTCCTGAGCAGCCATTGCGTAGCACGGCATGTCATTTCATGATTGCCAGCGCTATGAAATCGGGGATTCGGGTATTTTCTGCAGTATATTGCCTTGAAGTGTCAAATCTTGGGGTGTGAGTCATCAAAAAACCGTTCAAATGTGTCAGTCGACATCGCATCTAGATCATAATAGGATTCATCCCGCCATTAGAGATAGGATCACACACATGTCTATGATGTTAATCAATCTTATGAGGTAAGGTGGTGCAATTATGTTTATTCATGACTGCATTCAACGTGCCTATCCTATGGTAAGTGTTTTCAAAAACAAAAGGAAGCCGCCCGAATTCTTCTTCAAAAGAGAGACTACTGCAAGCGAGCCCACATTCTGAAAGCCAAAGCTATTGAGTGAATTGTAATTGCTGATTGAGTTTCTGTGAAAGATTTTTCTGAGCAAGATGGAAAAACGAGAGAATAGATCCGGGAGATGTTTAAGGACTGAACCAGAGGGACTCGACCTCACGCTTAAGGATGAAGGCGTTGCTCGAGCTTTCAAACAGGCCGGTTGCTGGAGGTTCTGTGAGAAACTAAAAGGCGGACACACAGAGGTAACCAAAGCTTTTGCTCTGAACTTTAGCGGCCTCAATTCTAAAGTTGCATTATTAGAATTCCCTGTTTCTCCACAAGTCATCTCTGCTGTTACCGAGATCCCAAGGAGTGGTCAGGAGTGGTTTAAAAACTACAAGTTTGATACAACACCATGCAAAGAATTTCTGAAAGAGCAATATGTCAACCAGGACCTTTCTAAGGCAATACCCAGACATTATATTAAAGAGCATTATGCTCTGCTCCTCACGGCTATTCAAAAGTACCTCACTTGTGAGGGCAGGTACACTAAAGTATACTCCTACCATTTCAAACTTCTGTTACACTTCACAGGAAAATCCTCCATAGATATGCCTTTCTATTTGTTTAGGAGTCTAAGCAAAATGTGTGACAAGGTTCAGTATAAAAAAGATAATCACGAGACATCTCTCTTCCATCATGGTTTAATCAAGCTACTGGTGTTAGATAGCCTGAATAAGATTGGAAGGGATTGGGACTCATTTATTTTCATGTTGGGTTTCCAAAGTAAAACCGGTCTAACCCCTTTACCAGACAGAGAAAGGAAAAAGAGACTCAAGAGTCTGCAATGGTTGAGGAACCTATACTGGAAACAATAATGGAAGAGCCTACAGTGGCTGAGCCTAAGCAGCAGGCTAGAGACCGAAAGAAACAAAAGCATAAATCAAAGCAATCAGGGAAACCCGTAGTTATCAAAGAGACACCAAAACCATCCGAGGAAAAGATGAAACATCAGAAAGTGGCATCCAAGCCAAGTGAAATAGCACAGCAAACCAAAATCAGAACAAGGAGCCAATTGAACAAGGAAAAGGGAAAGTCAATTGCAACAGAGGATAGCCCCATGTCAAAGGGTAGCCTTAAAGATTTGTTAGAAGCAATTGATTTTGAACAAGCTACTTCTGTACAGGTGGAGCCCGTGCCAATAGACCTAACACAGTCATCTCCTGACAGCTCCAAGAAATCCAAAGCCTCAAAAAGGCTAAGATTCGAAGAGGCTGGGAAGGAATTCATGGTTAAGCCTAGAAGGCCAATCACTAGAGGTCAAGCACAAGCAGTAGGACAAATCCCAAAAGGTGAGGAGACTGCCAAGGTAATAACAAAGCAAACTAAACCATTGCCTAAGACAGAGAAACCAAAGGAGGCAGAAAAGGCAGTGAAACCTAAGGAGGCAGAAAAGGCAGTAAAGGCAGAGAAGGTACAGGAGACTAAAAGGATAATTTATACCAGAGAGCAGACCAAACAAAGAGGAAAACAGGTAGCTCAAGCCAAAGAAATAAAGGAGAGCAGAAAGAAAGAGGTAAAAGTAAAGACTCCTTTAGTTAAGAAAGAGAAAACCTCATCCAATAAGGAAAAATGGGAAGCAGCTGACCAGGAGTTGGCCAATTTTGAAAAGACAGTGTCTGAGATTGCAGCTATGGAAAGTGAACTTGCAAAGCTGAAGGCTCAGCTAGGCAAGTTAGCTGCCAAATGAATTAATTTTCAGTATTGCACCAAGTTTTTGTTTCATGTTTCTTAAGTTAATTAATGTTTTTTGAGGCATGTATTGAAGAAAGGATAGTAAGCAATTTTGGGATCAAAGAGGAAAGCTGTAACAGTCTGAAATGATTGAAGACTGTGATTTTGCAAAAAACAGCAGTTTCGTAGCGCGCTACGAAACTGCTGTAGGTGACTATTTTTAAGGGAAAATTTGAAAACATTGCTGAGGTCACCAAAATTTGTGGAGTAAGGCTTCGAGGATGGAAAGGGAATCACCATGGTTGCTTAAGCCTTCAAAGGTTGACAAATGTAAACCTCATTGCATAAAGGTAAAATCTTTTGTCTTTACCAAGTTCCAAAAAGTACCTTTATGACCGCAGAATTAGGGTTTCTGGTAGGATTACCAGGGTTTTGAGTTCAACACCTGGCAGTATTCGCAAAGCATCTAGATTATTCAGGCAGAAGGTGCTATGGCATGGTCATTAAAGGTCATTAATACAGCTTAAAGCATTTTTGTTGAAAAAAGAACATGGACCAAAACAGAGACCGGGAAAACAGAGGATAGTTCTGCAACAAATAGTTGAGTCAGCAACACACTCAGGATCCAAGGCAGCAAATACAACGAATACTCCTCAAGATACATTCCAGCTCCTACAAGAAGAACACAGCTGTCAGAGATCAGGAGGAAATCAAGCAAACGAGGAGATGGTAGCAGAATTTGATTAGAACTAGGACTCTTTTGTATTAAAGGCAATACCTCTGTATTTAGTAAATTAGTTTCAATATGGATAAGGTAGTTAATTTTAGTTTTTCGAGCTCCCCTCATGCTGGAGGAGGAGACTCAAGATAGCTTAGCTTTATTTCCTATATATAGCAAGAACTTGGATGTATCAAGGGTTGGAGACTTTTATAAAAAGACTGAGTTCTCATATTGGTGTATGTACAGACTTATTACAGTAATAGTAAAACAGCTGTTGTTTCTTCTCAAGATTCTCAATGGATTATATTGTTCAAATGTGATGGTGTTTTATTTTCTTAATGTTCTTGTACAGCCTTGTTATAACACAATCACTCAGAATTCATATCTTATGCTCTGACTTCCTGTGTGTTTGGCAAGCTGTGGTTTTTGTGAAGTATGTTTGAACAATTAATGTAAAGAGCCTTGACTTCCATGAAATGACTGTGCTTTTGTTTACTAAGTGTGTGAGACTCCATAGCCCAATGAAGACCAAATTTGATGTGTGTCCAACCAGCTTTATTTCCATAAGTGTGTGAAGAGTTAGCCCTCTGTTGTTGTGATTAATTCTTATCAGTAGTTTGTGAGAGAGCCCTCTCTGACCAAGGAGGCTAATCTTTGGTCTAAAGCCTGGTCTGAAACAGTTGCATGAGATCTGACTAAGTAGCAGCCCTTAGTACTGGTTTTGTGACAACACACCGAAGAACAATTTACAAGGTAACTTCAGTCACATTTTCAGAGGCCACTGATCTTCAAAGTTCTTGACATTTCACCAAGAAATTCCATCCCCATGTGGAGCCACTATTAGGGTCCTATAATAATAGGATCATAATTTTGAATTGGCTATGGTTAGTCTTATAATATTGTACATAATTTTTCTTTTTGCAAAATGTTTTCCATATTAAAAATAAAAAATGTAAAGAGGGTATGTCCTAAAAGAATAATCAAAGGAAAAAAAGAAAAAGAAAAGATAAAAAAAGTGAAAAATATGAACCCCAAAGAAAAACAAATCATGAAAGTGTGCAAATTCAAGTGCCACTGCTTTTACTTTTATATGTAAAATAATAGTTGTGTGCAGGTTGTCATAAATGCCACATCCCATGATATTCAAATAGCTTAATCTTGACTAATTCATACTTTAAATTTCATGTTTATAGATAGAGAATAAAAATCTAGCCAAACCGTTTAATCTTGGTAGATCAGTAGTTAGGTAGAGAAATAAAATGTGTTCAACAACTTAATCTGAGCCATTGGAAGATATAAGGTTAGAATTACATAGCTTTCTTTTCAAAACAAAAAGGAAAGAGAGAGTCTGCAAGCTTAAATGCACCCAATAAAATTAAGAAAAAATGTTAGGATAAGTAAAGGGTAGGTAGAAGAAAGGTTGCAGAAGTACAAGGTTGCTAAAGCATAAGCACATTTATCATGCTTAATCCTATGTTTCAGTGTGTAGGAGAGGTTATGAAAGTGAAAGGATGTTCACAAACTGATTTAATTAACTACCCCTCATTTCATTTCAACCCCCACTACATACTTACTAATTTCCCCATTATCCCATCATTTCTCATGAATATACCCTTTTCGCTTCATTTGACCCTTACCCCTTGGTTTCACAGATTTCCCTAGAAAATGACCCTCCAAAGGTCATCCCCCTACCCAAACCCTTTTTCCCTAGTGTGAAACCCTCTCCCCATTGAAAAAAATCATATTCCCCCTCATTAATTTCCCTAAAAACCCTTTATCCTAAGTTTTATACCCTCCGCATTATTTAATTAACTCCCTGACATAAACCCTTTTAACCCACCACCCTTGGTGTGGTTAAGAAAACCCCACCACATTCAACCCTGGTCCCACTTTCTTAATCCCACTCATTGTATTTTAATCCCCACTTTATTCATTATGTAATTACAATTAATTGTAATTAATTCCCCGGGCCCTGCAAATCTCCACCCCTATTCCCTTTGTGTTGTTTTACCACGCAACAACCGTTAGATATTTCAACCCCATATATGACGGTGTGCATCCATATCACATTGATTCCTTTTCTGATCTTTACCAACCCAAGAGCACGTGAGATTCGCGGTTTTGCTTGGGCCCCATTCAGCTACGTGACAGCTCGAGGCGAAATCACATGCTCTAGGAGAAATATCGCCCGAATTTCAAAAGTGGTGTGATGGCCCTTGAAACTGCTTCCCCGTCGAAAGCTAAACCATCCACTGGTCATTACAAATTCCCTGCCAAATTGTAACCATTGTTGGTTAAAAGGCCAAAGACACCCATTTTGACTCTTTTCACTCATTTGCATTGTGAAAGTTGCCTAAGCCTTCCTGCACTAGCCTGAGCCTCTGCAATTGAATTTTACCACTGATTACCTTCCGAACATAATCTAGATGCCCAATTCAGCCATCCAGTGCACAGCTAAAGCAACCACACCCTCTACAACCACCATTGAAACTAGTTTGCAACCTAAGCCACCAATTTCCAGGTATTTTGAGGACAAAATAGAACTGCCCTCTCAAATTTGAAAATTTACAATCAATTCAAATATTAATTAATTTAATTTAATTAAATTTCCCTACATTTGAGAGTATTCCCACCCGAATACCCAAACCCCTATTTTGCAAATTACAAATTACCCTTTTACTCCACCAGAGTTTTCCAATTTTCACTTATACAACCTGTATAAGCCTAATTCACACCTTTCCCCCTAGAAAATGGCTACTCAGACCTCTTTGGATGTGAGACCTCTGTCAACCCCTCACCTGGACATAAACCATTTGGCACTAGAAAATTGAAATTTCCAAATAAAAGACACTGATACCCCATCCAACCTTTTAAAGCTCCACTGTTGGAGTAAGGATATATTTCTAAACCATGGAGATGGCATCCACCTTTGGGAATCCAATTTACCCAAATACACATTTCCAGAAGTCCACCAATTCCCTGATATAATACATTTTTGTCATGCCTATTATATCCCTAGCCAAAGGGCTATTATTGCCCCAAACGAGCAGTTGTTATTTACCTTACACCAGAGTCCATCAACCAAATGCTACAAATCCAACCTAGCCCTAATCAGACCCCTCTATCCATTGGAGACCTGTTGGACTTGTACACCACACTAGACCTAGTTAAGATAAGGCAAATCTTCTAGACTTTCATCATTGAAGACGTCCATGCTCGTACATATACTCCACCCTATGCTGCTACCATTTTCTCGGAAACTGTCAGACACATAAACACCATGCTCTCATGCATCCTAGGATACACTTTAGGTGCACATGTGGATGAGGTCATTCTGCCCTTCCTGTCCATTTTTACTCTAGGAAGCCTCCTTCTATCATGTACAATTATGCTCAGTTCATTCCATACAGGATGCATGAACAATTCACCAGACCCACTAAAAGAGTCTTCAAATACTCTTTAGTGTTGTTTTATATGTTTTTGTATTACCAAATAAATAAGTGTTACGGGAATAATGTCCACTCGAAGCTGCTATTCCCACTAAGACTGGTAGCTATCTTAGAAACAAACAAGTAAATACTACTTTTGCTTTCCTTTATGAAAAATAGATAAGAGCGGAACAAAGGACACCAACCTTAGTCTTGTGCTTGGTTCCTTGCTTAATTCCTCTCCTTCCTGATAGATCTTTGCCGCTTCTTCTTCATCTGCCCAGCTTCAAAGAGCACCTGTGGACTCAAATCAGCATAATACTATCGAAGAACGGAGATCTATATTCATAAATAACACAGGACCAGATATGTATTAACCACACAAATGCATATACAATCAAACATACAAGAATGTGGAGGAAAACTTGAATAGCTTTATTAATATCAAGAATAGCAAGAGGATTACAGCCAATTGTTTTGACCCAGCATCATCCTCCAGCAAGAAAGCCCTTCTTCACCTCAAGTAAAGCTTAGATCACCCAACACTATGAAGTTTCACCAGAAAACCAACAACACTTCTCTACGAGATACAAGATTCCAGCCCCCAGATCCCTGTGATGAGGGATCCATATATAGATGATTGTAGGGGGGTGAGTCATCTTCTGGGGTCTTGATTAGTGTCCTCTCTTTGATAGTTCTTGATTCCACTTGGAGACTGATGATCTCTTACTCATCCCTAGTCGAAAACAGAGAGGCAAGTGTCAAAGGGGAAGCTTCTGGAAGATTCTGTGATCTTCCACCTCGAAAATTGTCTCTGCCATTTGTCCATTCTTGCCCATTGCACCCTACAGAGGGGCATCTAGTATGCATCGTACGCTTTACACTGGGAAGGTGATATGCATATGCACCCTTTGCACTGGGTATTCAGTATGGTCCAGTTTTGACCATTTCTGAGCAGTTTTTTAGTGGAGAACTTCTGGGAGATGATGTAATCAGCTGACCTTGTTCCTTTAGGTAGTGAAGCAACACTTTTAGAGACTTAAGAGCCCTTAGTTTATGGACATTTATGATTGGGGTTGCAGTGCCCAAAAATCTCTATAACAGTTGCCCCCTAAAGCATGAGGTCGTTAATCTTTTGATTTCGGGTGAAATGCTTTATCATGAGGATCCGAAGTTTTTTCGAGCTGGGAGGCAACTTGTAATAAGATACAAAACAATACATTATCATCATAATATTTTTCATTATCTAGCTGAGGCAGGCATTCCCTTGCTCAGCTTTATAAATTTATTTTCATGTACATAGGATAGACAATCGTCTGTGTAGCAGACTGATGATTCAGACTCAACATCCTTTGATTTGGATGATCATCTGTTTGGCAATGATGTACAGTTGATGTCTTTATATTCCTGAATATATCATAGTCTAGATGGATGAAACTAGATCCGAGGTCTTCAAAACTCGTTCAATATTCACTCGGAGTACAAGTCGATCCATGTTAAAAAATGTTATGGAGTCGAACATGGAAAGACATCACCTGATTACCAGCCAATGACGTAAGCTGTTAATAAGCGTGAGAGGAATCATCAATAATGACAATGACCCTCAAGGTACTACAATACAATTCGTGCAGTGTGAAAAAGGATTTGGCGTCAAACACCACGCAAAATCTCTCAGTCGAAGGCTATTAATGTAAACCTGTCGTCGAAAGAGAGAAACTTGCCATTGAGGCATGCAAGCTTCAAAGTACTGAAAGGGTTGTTCCTAGGTCGACTTCTTGGATAATGAGCTGATGTCGACAAGAAGTGACCCGTTGTAGGAGGGCCTTAATGAATCCCACATCTACAACACAGAACGAAGCAAATGATTTTGGAGGTGAAAACGATCTGATGATACATGGTTCAAGGTGGCGATCATGAAAGCATGGAGCATGAATGTATTGCAGCGGGTGAGACACATGTGAATTCTCTGAGTGACTTCTCTTGAACATATCGGTGACACTGACGATGGATTGGTAGCGTTAACCCCAAATATGGATGGTGTGATGGACCAACGGTGATATGACCAGTGAACGGAACAACCCAACCCGACTCGGATCCGGAGAGAAAGTGTCATGTTCAAGAGCGACTTGCTACCAATAAAGTTTTTTCAAGTTTTCTTCCCAATTTTCCCCAGTCATTGCTGACCAATACCTCTTTAGTTTTGTCAATATTGAGGAGGATAACATATGCTTGTTATATAATTCACACTTCGAGCAAACCTGTCGCTATATTTTAACGAGCCTAGTGATAGTGAAACTCGTTCTCATCTATTTGGACGATTTTTTCACTATTCAGTTTTAACGAGTTTAGCGACAAAGATAACTTGGTCCTTTTCAGTTTTAGAGAGTCTGAAAGGGATGGAAAGGAAACTCCAAAGATTCTTTTTCATCATATAATCCCTTAAGTCCGAAAAAGCATAAAATAATATGAAAGGGATGAATGTTCGGTAATTTTAACGAGCTGAACAAGACAAACGCTCGATCTTTTTGTGTAATAATCCCCCACGTCCAAAAAGATTAAAATCTAGAGGAGAGATAGCACTTCTGATGACTTTAACGAGCTGGAGAGGCTAATCGCTCGGCAATCTTTTCATATTTTATGAGTCAGTTGAAAAGAGCTTAAAGGAGACTCGTTTTTCAAGGAACGAGTGATGATTTCGGGTAGCAGCTGATTCCAGGTAAGGTTTGGAATTTTCCAATCACGACAGTGTCACAAGGTTGGCTAATAGAATCACTCTTCGCAGATGTTCCTCAAAAGGGTAAACAATCAAATGGAGGTGAATGATCGGCTAAAAACAGAGTGGAGGTGATGATGAGAACATGACCAAAGCTCAAAAGCTGATGATAATGCATTCACAATGGTTATTTATCAGAAAATTGGTTCATTTTTTAATGAGCTTAAACTCTGGGGGAAAAATTTGCTCATTGCTTATGTTTATTTTTTAACAAGCTTGAATTCTGCGTTAAAACTGCTCGTGCCAGTCATATAATAAGGATATCTCATTTAAGATGCCATTTTTTATGGGGCTTGCACCTTTTAAAGCTTTGCCCCAGATCCTTTCTTTATGCAAGCTAGGATTTCTCTTCTCTTGCATGCAAAAAGGTTTGCATGCCCCCAGGTATAGCGAAAAATTCCTAGGTTACCATATGAAAGTTCTCCATCTGTGTTGCAGACAAAATGCTCCCTTGGCGATGTCTATCAAAATAGACAAAGGTGAGTGGCGCAGTCGCCTCCACTCACATAAATTTGACCAGGGAATCTTATTCCAGTCTAATCCCATTTTCCTAAATGGACGGGTGTGTCAGACTAGTCATATATCCTCCGTGGAAACCTACTCTATACCCAAGATTTTCCTGCTGGAACAGACCAGGGTGCATGCCCCCTAGGTTTCAGTTATATCCTCCTGAATCACTCACGCTCATCAGGTGGACGAACTGGAGATCGATGAGACATTCGTTACGTGAAAATACCATTTATGGATGGCATTTTACTGTTTTCTATGTGTGAACCGGGGAATGACAGTTGGTCTACAAGCTTGACCACTCTGCCTTCATGTGGAAAACACATTACTCTAAAGAGTGAGGAGACGATGGCTCCCATGCAATAAATATAGTCACACCCAAGGAGTAGATTATAATCTAGGGGTCCTTGGAATACCATCACGTTCATGTGAACGGTTTTCCTTCTCAAAGTAATGGGCACATTGGGAAGGATCCTTGACAGTCGACTGGTTCCTTTTTCAAAACCTGTCAAATTTCTCATTTCAGGCAAAAGCGATGGCGAACCAAACACTTTCCAAGCAGTTGAGGAAAGGATACTCACAAAAGCCCCTTCATCTATGATGGTACCATCCATGACCATTCTGTAAGCTTGTACAATGATTCTGGATGGTACACTAGCTGGTACACAGGGTCTGTCTAGTAGATTCCGATCAAAGGAAATGACTAGGTTGCTTGGAGGTGGGACCGAATAGACGGCCGTATATGACTCTGATGAAATTCCTTCCTATGATAAAGGAACGGGTAGATTTCCCCCAAGTTCATTGGAGTCTGTGCTTACGAAATGAATTTGAACGGTGTTGTTCTCTTTCTCTTCAGTGACGGTATCATTCAAAGATGAACCTTCTGAAGGCAAGACCAGGTCAACTGCCGCCTCGACCTTTTGACTTTCATCTGGTATGGATTCAAAGGGTTCATTTTCAATGATAGACGTTTTGGCTAACCACAATGGCGTGCCAACCGGATTTTCAAGCAGCGGTGGACTCGGCAAGAGTTTCTTATATCCATGAGGGAGCCATAACAGTGAAGTAGGACGGTCATCCAAAACTCTTTTAGCTTCATCTAGGAAGGGACAACGGTGGAAAACATGATCGCCTTCACACAATTAACAAGGAAATTTGCAATTCCTTTTTTGTCCAGACACTTCACTTTCATTGGTTTATGGTGTACTTTCAACATGATCATCAGAGGTTGACGACACCAGATTGTGCAAACGAGGAGACCAGTCCCTTAAGATCCGAGGGATGCAAGGACAATATTGATGATAGTGGTCTCCTTTGCAAATGACACATGGAGATTTAGGTTTAGATGGTGCAGTGTGAGGATTTTCACTAGACGACACATGGTTTCCCCCTTTCACTTTTGGTTCTTTCTTCTTCTTTTCTTTTTTTCTCTTTCTACTTCTTCTTCTCAGTTACTTGATCTTTAGCTTTAACAGCTTTATCAAGAGAAGAGGAAGGAGGAGAGGGAGAAACAGATGAAGTAGAAGGCTGGGGGGTAACTCTAGTATCATCTAGTTGCTGACTTGACTGTTCAAGAATTACGGTATTCTGAACGACAGAGGTAGAGAAGAGCCATACGGGAAACCAATCATCAACCCTGGAAGTGACAATGTGGCCATATGGGTGCACCAACATCTCCCCAAGAGGAGAAAGGACTAGGATTTCCTCCAAGGGGAAATCCTTGGTTGGTAGACTCCATTTTTCTCAACCTAAAGACCAACGAGGGAACTTGTGATGTTATTCCGATTAAAATAAATTTTAGATGCTTTGAAACAACTTGTTTTTTCAATTTTTAAGAGTCGAGAAAAAACAAAAGATGACTCTAGTGGCCTTCGATTTTTAATGAGCCTGAAGTGACAAGTGCTCAGATGGAATTTTTCTTTTAAGGAGTCTGAAAAGGAATGAAAGAGACTTCATTGGAAATCTAGGTAGAGGGGATTACCAAACCAATTGCAAAACTACAGAATACTTTTTACGGTACGACAGTCAATCTTCCCGAATGCTGTGTTCAGTGCATTGCGATCGATAGGGTGGCAGACACGGCTTCCTAAGGATAAAGGATATAGCCTGTTGTGGTCTCCCAATATATACTCAATGGTACATGGGAGCACAAGTCTGTATTGGAACTTGTCATCTCAGAGTGGAGGAATCACCCAACCAACAATGAAAACAACAGTTACCAGGTTTTACAACGTCGGAATACGTTTCTAGCCTAGACTTCTAGATGTTGTGCGTTAGATTCCAAAGTGTTTTTAGATTCATTAAATTTATTTTATAGTTTATATTGTTTAAAAATTTTCCTTTCAGGTTCACTGTGTGATGTGTATACAATTCCTAAAATGCAGTCTAAGATGATAAACAACTGTTTAATCTACTTTTGGCAATGAAAATCCTAGCTACTAAGAAAAGAAAATTGAGAGTCTTTCAACAAAGAGCACAGAGCACACACTAAATGCACTGTCCTAAATCAAACCAAGCAATCTAAATGCAAATGCACATGCATGTATTTGTTTTCAGCCTTCTTAATGTACAAATGACAAGAAGAATGCTAAGTGAAAATCTGAATTATTTTCAAAGCGACTATATTTAACAAATTTCTTTTCAAAATGAAGGTAAGGGTGACACTTTGTGATTTCAAAATGAAAACTTCTTTCGACACTTTAAAAACTACTAATTCAAATCATGTACAATAGTAACAGTGCAATCGACTATCAAGAACAATGGTATTCTCTTCTATGACTGAAGACGACACTTACGACACTTTCAGATTAAGAAATGACAGTTCGACTACGCTACTTCTTTGCAAAAGAGAACTGAAAATGGCGCACAATACATAAAAACACTTACAGTTCTTTGCACAATAGAGGTGGAATGATGGAAAAGAAGGGGGTTTTCATAGAGATATACCGACCACAGACAACATAACTCCTAAATAGAACTGAAAGGAGTGAAGAAAAACCAAAGTCTGAAGGTAAAATTAACCTTCCCTGACCATCGCACCTATCAAATAGGGAATCCAGTATGCATATCACCTACTGCACACGGGAAGTGCAATGCATACAGACTACCTTTAAGGGAGGGTGTGATGGTACTAGTGAGAGACTTTTAACTAGTCTTTGCTCACAATTTGCAGTTCAGTTTAGGGATTTAGGTCGAGTAAGTGATGTTCATTAAATGTAAACCACGGGGGTTGATCTAAGGAGGTTACTAGAGCCACCACTTAGGGCAATTAGAACATTTGCAGATCGATTGTTCAATTTATAAACAAAACTTGGAGATAGAATGAAGCAACATTAATCTACATTGCATTTGCATAACAAATGCAGTTGGAAGGCTAGCTGGCTTGACTTCAGGCTCCGTATGTAAGTTTATAAAACAAACAAAGATAGACTAACAAACAATCTATTCGATCCCTAGTGGAGTCGCCATTTTTTTACCGAGAATAGTGTCCACTCAGAGCTACTATTCCCACTAAGACTGATAGCTATCTTAGAAACAGACAAGTAAAGACTACTTTCACTTTCCTTTATGAAAAATAGATAAGAGCGGAACAAAGGACACCAACCTTAGTCTTGCGCTTGGTTCCTTGCTTGATTCCTCTCCTTCCTGATAGATCTTTGTTGCTTCTTCTTCATCTGCCCAGCTTCAAAGAGCACCTGTGGAATCAAAGCAGCGTAATACTATCGAAGAAGAGAGATCTATATTCATAAATAACACAGGACCAGATATGTATTAACCACACAAATGCATATACAATCAAACATACAAGAATGTGGAGGAAACGAATAGTTTATTAATATCAAGAATAGCAAGAGGATTACAACCAATTGCTTCTAACCACCATCACCTCAGCAATAAACACTTCTTTCACCTCAAGTAAAGCTTAGATCACCCAACACTATGAATTTCACCAGAAAACCAACAACACTTCTCTATAAGATACAAGATTCCAACCCCCGGATCTCTGTGATGAGGGATCCATATATAGATGATTGTAGGGGGGTGAGTCATCTTCTGGGGTCTTGATAGGTGTCCTCTCTCTGATAGTTCTTGATTCCACTTGGAGACTGATGATCTCTTACTCATCCCTGGTCGAAAACAGAGAGGCAAGTGTCAAAGGGGAAGCTTCTGGAAGATTCTATGATCTTCCACCTTGCAAACTGTCTCTGCCATTTGTCCATTCTCGCCCATTGCACCCAACAGAGGGGCCATCCAGTATGCATTGCACCCTTTACAATGGGAAGGTGATATGCATCGCACCCTCTACACTGGGTATTCAGTATGGTCCAGTTTTGATCATTTCTGAGCAGGTTTTTAGTGGGGAACTTCTGGGAGATGATGTAATCAGCTGCTTGTTCCTTTAGGTAGTGAAGCAACACTTGTAGGGACTTAGGAGCCCTCAGTTTATGGACATTTATGATTGGGGTTGCAGTGCCCAAAAATTTCTATAACAATAAGTTCCCTGTAAGTATCCAAAAGTTGGACACCAAGGGAAAGGAGAGATCAGTGGTCTACTAGACACCCTTGGTCTAGAAGTTTTCCATAGAATTCACCTACAAAGACTTCATAGACTCCTTTGTATACCTAGTCATGAATATTATGACTTCTAATAGACAACCTAGGTTAGCCAAGAGATCAAAAGGATGCTACAATTGGTAAAGAACAACAAGGTGGGATATTGGTACTTGTACCATAACCACACTGAAATTAGAGTTTATGGATGCTAATTAGCCCCCTATATGTTTCCCAAATACCTCCCTATAAGGATATTTTCACTTGAGTACTTCAGACAAATCATCAATTCTGATGATGTCCACTTCCTATCTGCTAGGAAGAAGACCCAATTTAAGATGAAGAATCAATTGGGTCCATTCATTTGCAATAATAGAGAGGCTAGAGCAGAGGCTGACAAAATACTGCAGCAGATGAAATTCAACAACAACTTCATGTGGCGATATGACCCTCATGGGGTTATAAATAAACTTAGACTCAGGGTGAAGTTGGGACCTTATATCCACCACCCAAGACCTGACATTGAAATTTGTCAAACAATCTGAGTGGGTGGAATACACATTGATTGATATGGACAACACAGTTGTGGATGTTGAGAATACACTCATTGATCTTGAAAAACAATTTGACCAGAGCTCTTTCCTGCAGGTGCCAAAGCTAGGAGACCAATGAATGTCCATCTTGTGTTACAGACCCCAGCCAATGAGGAGAAGAATCCTAAGAGGAAGAGGGAAGAGGCATCCATCTCTACCATGGAGACTACATGTGAGATGTTTGAGCTTAGAAAAATGCCCAAGTTGAATCTTGTGTCTGAACAAGAGGAGAACATTGAATCAGTGGAAATAACTGACACTGGAACAATGGGGCAGAGGAGAAAAGGCACAACTTCATCAGGTGAAACACAGTAGCCATCAACCGCTAACACTCTATTGATTAAAAGACAACACAATGTTGAGGTTTCTTCCTTTGTCAGGCCAGTTGACAAGGAAAAGGATATCAAAAACAAGTTCAAAGAAGGAAAGATGAGGAATGAGAAGTTGAAGACAGAGACATATGCCCAATACTTCAAATGTACACCACCTAACAAGAGCAGATTGATGTCAGCCTTTGACATCAAAGCAGGAAAAATGCAGGCGCCATTTTTGCAGCCCACTATACAGCAACCCAAGACCTCGACTAATTATAAGAAGACCAATTTTTAGGTGATGGTTAGGGATGTTCATCCCATTGACCAGATAGAGTTCCAAAAGTAGGCTAGAGAAATGATTTACTCCACTCTTATAGGAAAGGCCTTAGCTGCCCACAAGCTACAAGATTCATTGGATAATATGAAAACCCAATACAAATCAGAGAAGGCCTCTTCACAGGCCAAAGACTATAGGATAAAGTCATTGGAGGACATGGTCACTGAACTGGGCCATGATCCAAGTGACATTAAGGCTGCTGAACAATTGATCAAAAAGAAGAATGAGGATATAACAGCCCTCAAGAAACAACTTAAGCTACCTCATTTGCAACACCCATAGATAAAGGAGGTCCTGGAGAGCTAGGCCAATCATGAAGAGATGATGGACCTAATATTGCAGCTAAATGATCAGTTAGAGGAGATGGAGAAAGAATTGGATAGCTTGATTTAGCTCAAACAATCTAGTGTTGATGATGCTCCTACAACTGTCATCCCAATAGTTACCACTGTTGTACCTTCTACTTTGGAAGCATCCCTAGCTCCCACTGCTCTAATGGACACAACACTGTCGGCATCTACACCAACTACAACATCAATAGGATCAATAGCAACAAGCTCTATAGGTGATGAAGCAAATGGGTTGGTCAAGGCAATGGAGGATATGTCCATTCAGACCAATGAGATGAACAGGCTTAAGGAGAAAGTGACTAGCCTAGAGATAGATTATAGACTTTCCCAAATCATGCACAAGGTGTTGGCATTATGGCGTAGGTCTGGTGCTATGGCACAGGTGTTGTCCTTGATGGCAACTCTCTTTGGCAACAGATCTTAGTTCAGGCACTCAAAGAGAAGAAAAAGACATATACGCAGGTTCATCTAAACAAAGACGCGTATACACGCGTGTTATACGTTAAAAAAGAGCGTATATGTTGGGGATCATACTTTTGGTCCATGGTAGTTAGTCCTTGGGATTTGAACCCATGTTTTGGACCATGGCGTCTCGTCAGATGTGTTGATCCCTGGTTTTTGGTTCATGGTATTGAAATGTTATGGTTTTGGACCATGGTATTGAGGAAGGCCTAAGTCTATAAAAGAGGAAGGTGATCATGTGGCAAAGGATCATCAGCATTATTATTGAATATCTGATAAAGTGCTAGAGCTGGTATATTGGTAATTAGATTGTGATGCAGATCTAGGTCTGAATGAAGGAAGAACCTTAGCGCAAAAGAGGATAAGATCTATTCATGGGTCATAATCTTTAAGCTTGAATAATAGTATCTTTATATGATTTTGATCTGCTAGATGTGGCGCTTGCTTGATCTATAAGTCTGATAATCTGGGTTAATTAGTAATTGAATATCTAAAAGAGTGAATTATCCTTTATAGATCTGTACGCAGGTTCAGTGCAGCAAAGGTGCGTATACACGCAGGTTCGGTGAAGTAATAACGCGTATACGCAAGTTTCTTCATACACAGAAGCGTATGCACACATGCTTCAGGATGATAAAGCAGCGTATATGTTTTAAACTGTGATCTTGCTGCATCTGTTCATTGCTGCTGTGTTCTGGGTTCTGTTTGGTTACTGGTACTATGTTTTGGGTACAGCTGTCACAAAAATATCTACTTGTTTCAGATCTATTTGGTGAAAGGTGATTGGTTGATGGAGAAATTCTTAATGATTGATTAATGTTCATGGATCCAGTCTAAAAATTTATGAAACGTGGTCCCTGGAAGAAAGAGAAGGTTGTAGCCTTCTGTAGGCCAGCACCTACGTACTAGTATCTTGGCTAGTGCAAGAGTTAAAGGGAGTTGTAGCTCCCTTCCAGGAGAAGCTGGAAAATGAGAGAGAGTTGTAGCTCTCTCCAGGTTGCAGCCTACATACCGGTAAAGGACTGCACCAGTACATTGTAAACAAAAGTTGCTAATTAAAGAAATATAGAGACGAATTGCAGTAGGTGGTTTTCACCCACATTGGGTTTCCACCTTATATCTTGTGTTCTTGTGTGTGATTGTCTTTCTGCTCTGTTTTACTGTCTCTAGTTACTGGTTATTTGATTCTTCATCTCAAATTAACAATCATCATCAGAAAGTTAAAGTAAATTAAAGGATTGCTTTGTATACGCGAGTTTCCTTCTGAATAGTTGCGTATATACGTGGGTTTAGTTAACTGAAGTAGCGTATATAATTTGGTTTTAGAAAAGGAATATTTGACCTGATAATACTGATTCACCCCCCCTCTCAGTATTATTTCCAACACAAGGAAGAACAACAGAAGTCTACAAGAATTACTAAAAGAATCAAAAGCTTGGAGAAGGAACTAACACTCAATGAACCTCTAGGTCAGGTTAAGGAGCAACTGTGGGCCAATATCATTGACTTTGTCAATGATATTTAGCCATCCATCAAGATTATTTTTGAACAAATTGATTTGACAAAGCAAGCTAGTGAAGCCATTTAGAGGGTTAAAGAAGAACTTGGAGACATCCCAGAGGAAGCTGGAAGGATCATTCACTTCCTCAACTCCAAGAACAAGTATGAGCTACAAGAATTAAAGATACCTGATAGAACAGGTACAATTTTGGAAGTGAAGGGAGTCCTCACCAAGAGGAATTTGATGTTGAACTTGGAGGATAAGTTCCAAACCATGCAACTCGAAATTGATAGATTCATGGTTAAGTTCGAAGTTTTGAGGAAAAAGGGTTTACCAAATCCCTTAGTTATAAATGATAAGCTAATGAAACATGAATATTATAATAAGAAGACTAGGTAAGTAGCCAAATATTAGGTAAAAACTTCATCCATGAAGGGCATACCAACTAGAAAAGTATTATATCAAAGTTTTGAAAATTTGTTTTACCTACAGCATGAGGTAAACCACCTTTTTGTTAATAAGCCATTGCCAAGTATGCAAAGGCAGATGAAATATATAGAAAAATGCTTAATATCCAATTACCAGATGCTGAGACATGGGAGAAACCAAATGATTTACTTTAGAAATACACAATAAAAATATAAAATGTACAATAAAAGTAAAAGAGCATAGTAAAAAGATATTGACAGGTTAGCAAGGTCAAAGTGTATCACATGAAAGTGTATCAGATGAAAGTGTATCAGATGAAAGTTCAAAGTAAAGATAACATCCAGTGTGAAGAACAAACAACAAAACAGATTAAAGTGCAAAAGAGAAAGGCCAACAGAACCTAATTAACAGGGACAACAAACAACAGTTCAATCGCTGTCTCTATCTTCTTGCATGAAGATATTTCTTTCTCGTAGATTAGTTCCCAAGATAGTTTGGTATATTTTGTATAGTATTTTTGTATAAATACTTCATAATTCGAAGTATTGAGGGTGGATTGCTATACATTTTTAGAGTTACATTGATCTTAAACCTAAGGGTTACTGTACCAATTTTCAAGTTAACAAACTCGAGCAAGTAATAAAAATATTGCACTACAGGTTTCATGAGATGAGCTATTATAGTGAAGTATCTTCTTTTTCTGATTTTGTTACTTTCTTATGTGTTTCATAAACTTAAATGTTATCTAAATTTGAATGAATTAACTAGAAATTTAACTCAGAATTTGTTTAAGTACACTTTGTTTTGCATAGTTAATAATTCATATGTTTTCCATTGATATCCGGATTTGAGAACCCTTAATTTCTCTCCCATCTCGGTTGAACTCTTTCATTTCTCTTCATAATCTGGTCTAAGGAACCCTTAATTTCTCCCTAGATCTGATTGGAAGCCATTCCACCATCAACCCTTTGAGATCTATAGTAACTCCTCTATCTTTCCCTATATACACTATTTTTAGAACTTGATCTAATCCCGTTTGTCTGGCATTTGACCCCATAGCCCAATGGTAAAACCAAACCTTTGTTCATCTAAGTGAGTGATCCAGCCACCAATTTCAAATCAAAAGTGCAAGCACAATCATAACTAGCCTAAAAGAAAATAACTAAACAAAGTTAAATTAAAAAGAGAGAGCCCTCTCTGAGATTAGGAAGGCTAGATTCTGATCTCAAAAGTTGGTTTGTGGTTACCTCTATAATTTCTTTTTCTAAACAACTTAGAAGAAATTTTGGAGTGATAACATAATTGGTGACCATACTGGGGACTTCTATCCTCAGTCTAATAAAACATTAAGGAAACCTTAAATTTCATCTTCAGCCCCTTAAATTCATTTTATAAGTTGTTCTTGAAAGGTTCCATAAAAAAAAATTAAAAAAATAAAATTTTGGTTCCCAAGAAGACTCACTATACCAGGGAAAATCCAGTTCCAAACCCTGCTAATATAGTTGATGACACAGACAGGATTTTAAGAAAACCAAAAAAGGTAGAAACTCAAGCAAGTAGTAGCTAGTTAGTTAAAGAAAATTCACTCCCTGAAGAATTATCAACATTAAAGGAGATTCCATTTGATTTGTCATTTTATCTCTCATTGTTTAGAACTAAATCAGAGAATGCAATTCATGAAACTGTGTTAGACCCTAATTTTATTCAACTCATTGAATCAAAATAGGTGCCTATCCATCCGGATTTAGATAATTTTGTGTTGGACACTTTGACAAGTTAGAAGCTTTAACCTCTACATTGATAAGCCATATAGATGATGCTTACCTTCAACAATGTGTTGAACTAGATGCCCTCATTGCTATTGCCTCTGAAATTTCTACACAACCTTCAATCACTATGAATACACCTTCACTTACCACCACCTCACCCATTGTTTCCACCTCAGTCCATTCTCCTAAACCAGACATTCATCAGCTTCCTATCCAACCAAATTCCTCATCCTTGTCTAGTTCATCTCCATTTTCTTCAAGCCCAAGTACCATCACTTTACTCCCTAGTCAAGCTAGAATCCAAGCCATGGTAGACTGGTACGCACCTCTGGTTTTACCCACACAACTCCATGCCATGCCCCAAGATTATCAAAGCAAAATCTTTTTGTTTGATGCTACTAGTCAGTATACTGCCCAACAACATGTGAACAAAATTACTGACTATTTTGAATTGCATGAGATAGATGAATCTAGTGTCAAAATGAGGTTGTTTGCCCAAACATTAACTGAGGATGTTAAGAAATGGTTCAAAGCTTTACCAGCTAATCATATTGCATATTTAGTTGCTTTTCATACATTATTCATTGATATATGGGAGAGAAAGAAAAACCCTCTGCAAATAATTTCTGAAGATGATAACATTAAAAGAGATCCTAATGAGTCAGCTTAGGATTATTGTACTAGATTCAATAGCATCTACAATGCAATCCTTGCTAATATTAAGCCTCCACCTGACCTAGCATTAATCAAATTCCCTGATGGTTTTGACACTAACATGTCATACCAATTAAGGGAAATAAATCCAAAAACATTGGAACAAATGCAAAGTAATGTTGTGAGTGTAGAGGCAAACCTATTAGCCAAGAAATATAGAATGAGAAATGAAAAGAGAGTTGTAATTAAATAGGAAACTTCCACTTCTGATGGAAAAATAAATAGCTTAACAAAGAGTGTAGTGAGAATAATGGATAGATTAGAAAGCATGGAAAGAAAAACTCAGTGGGAGAAACAACAACCACCCCTATAAGAAACCCCAACTTCGGGAAGAATCCTAATGCTGGAAAGAATGTTATACGAGATCAGTAAATTAGGCCTCCCTTCTAGGAAAACTATGCTGAGGTTTCACAGAGCCATGAAGGAGAGGATGACACCCAGATAAACTTATTAGGAATAAAGAATGAATATGTTGTTTTTCTTACTCAAGAAGAATATGAATTGTATATGTTGCAACAATTTCAATTACAATCTGGGGAATCCTTCGACTTTAAACAAGGTTGTGAGTCAACTGTATATGAGGATCACAAAGAGTATATCTTAAGAAGTAAAAAGAACAATGAAGCTCCCACTAAAAGACCAATCTAGGCCCAAACTAAAACGATAACAGAAGCTCTTGTCACTAAAATTTTACAAATCCTTCCTAGGGGAACACGGGAGATTTCTTCCCAAAAAATTGTATATATAACCTCCACTGAAACTCAAACTAAAACAATTACTGAAATCAATCCAAACAAGAGAAATCAAAGCAAAACAATTGAAACACAAACTAAATTGCCTAGTACTGAGAAACAAGATAAAAACAAACAAACTACATTTGTTAAATAAGATCTCATTCCAAACAAACAAAGCTCAAATCCCTTTCAAACTCAAGACTAAAATAAAAAATTGAAGATATTAGTTCCTTTGACCGAATTAGCAAAGAATGAATCATATAGATCACAGATAACTGAAACTTTAAATATAGGAGAGGGAGAAGATGTTGTCAATTTGAACGATGATCAACCTGAGTTATTGTTTGGCCCTGAGGTGAATGGTACTCATTAGCGAGGGGGAATCCATACTTTCTACATTAGTCTGAACATTCATGACTAAATATAACATAATAGTATGATAGACTCAGGGGTATCCCATAATTTGATGCCAAAAGAAATTATGGAGACACTAAACTTAGATATCACCAGACCATATAAGGATTTGTTTCCCTTTGGCTCTAGTGAGGTTAAGTGCCTTGGTTTGATTAAATATTTATGTGTAACTCTAGTCCAATGCCCAACAAAGAATATTGTGATGGAAATAGTAGTTGTAGACATCCAACCCAAATATGGAATGTTGTTATGTCGCTCATGGGAGCAAAATTGCAGGGATCCTTGTAGTTAGATATGTCATACGCCACCATATCTATTTTTGGCCAACAAAGAAAATTTTATAGATAGACCTTAATGAAATACATGGTGAGTAGTGTAGAAAAACCACAAAAATTCCCTATATAGTTCATACATTCTGATATGCCCTTTCATCTTGTACAATTCATACCATGAAAAAAAGGAAATCACAGCTGAAGAACTGAAATACAAAATAGCTGACAATGAAAACATTTTTCATGAGTCCCTATGGCACCTATATTTTGATGGATCTGTGAATAGGTTAGGGGCAGGTGCAGGAGTATGGATACACAATAGGGAGAATAATCATGTTGAAGGTCATTCATTTAGGTTAAAGTTTAAATGCACAAATAACACGATAGAGTATGAAGCTCTAATCTTAGGATTGCAAATGGTTAGAAAACTTGGAGCCAAGAGAGTTTCTATACTTGGAGACTCAAAATTGATTATTAAACAAATTAATGGTGAATACTCTATAAACAATACCAAACTAAGTCAATATAGAGAGACTGTCCTAGATTTGATCAAAGACCTTTTGGAGACAAACTTTGCTACCATTCCTAGAAAATAAAATATGCAGGCCCATAGTCTGGCCACTTTTGTTAGCACCTACAAATTCCCTTTCAACCCAACCATCAGTACACTGCAGAAGTGAGACATAGGCCTATCATACCAGACAATTTGAAGTATTGGCAAATTTTCTCACAGGATTCCCAAATTTATGACTTCATGAATGCTGAAGGTGAGTTTCATAATTGTAATATAGATACAAATTGTACAATAGACAACGACATAGATAGTGGGATAGAGGTAAATATTTTAGATATAGGTAAACCTACTAATTTCACTAGATTATAAGTGGATAACTTAGAAAATGTAGAAATAGAGGAAATAATGAATGATGATCTTTAAATTCTTAATCTTAAAAATAATTTTTTTCCTAAGGGATTAGTCCCATTAGAAGATTTGTTTGACTCAAGCGATGTAGCTAGGAAACTGAAAATGGAGCCTTTGAGAGCAGATATAGAAGAATGTAACATAGGAACTGAGGAAAAAATAAAACTCATTAAAATACAAAAGCCTTACCTCTAGATGAAAAGGTTCAATACATAAATCTGTTTAAAGAGTTTTAAGATGTATTTGCATGGAGTTATGAAGATGTAAAATCTTATGACACCAACATAATTTAGAATAAGATACCTATCAAAAATGATCACAATCCTTTTAAACAAAAACTTAGGAGAATTAATCCATCTCTTATGCCATCTATTGAGAAAGAAGTTAAAAGAATGTATGATGCCCAAATTATAGCTCCCATTAGATACTCAGATTGGGTTTCAAACTTAGTTACAACTAGGAAGAAAACTAGAGAAATCAGAATTTGTGTTGATTTTATAAATTTAAACAAGATCTCATTAAAAGACAACAATCCTCTACGAAAAGTGGACCACATCCTTGAGAGGGTAGCAGGCTCATTCAGAATTTCACTGCTTGATGGATTTTCTAGATATAACCAGATCTTAGCTCAACCAGAGGACCAGGCTAAAACTACATTTACTACTCCTTGGGGTACCTTCATGTATTTGAAGATGCCTTTTGGATTAATGAACATAGAAGCAACATTTAAAAGAGTTATGGATATGGATTTTTCCAAGGAGATCCATGAATTCCTAGTAGTTTACTAAGATGACATCACAATTTTTTCTAAATTTGATAATGAACACCTAGATCACCTGTGAAGAGTTTTCATTAAAAGCCGAAAATTTGGGATTTCCTTAAATCCCAAAAGACACTCTTTGGTCTAGAAGAAGGAAAACTATTGGGACATATAATATCCAAATATGGAATTAGAATAGATCCTGCTAGAATAGAGGCCATTTTGACCATCACCCATCCTAGAAACATTAAAGAGTTACAATCATTTTAGGCAAGATAAATTTTCTTATGAGTTTCATTTCAAATTTAGCACAATTGATTATAGAACTAAATAACATGTTAAGAAAGGACTCATCACTTAAATGGACAATGGAGGGAAAACAGTCCTTTGAAGAAATCAAGGAAGCCCTAACCAAAACTCTAGTCCTTATAATTCCTGGTTTCTAAAAAAAATTTATAATTTTTTCTTTCTCTTCAAAACACACTATTGCAGTAGTCTTGTTGCAAAAGAATGACCAAGGATATGAACAACCAATTGCCTTTTTCAGTAAATCCTTAAGGTATGCCACACTCAAATACAACATTATGGAAAAATAAGCATTAGCTTTAGTAAAGGCTATTAAAGACTTTAGAGTGTACATTTTTTATTCTCACATCATTACTTATGTTCCAAATTCAGTAGTTACGGAAATTTTGACACAAAATGGGTTTGAAGGAAAGAGAGGAAAATATATTGGCACTATTTTGGAATATGACATAGAAACAAATCCCACTAAACTTATCAAAGGCTAAGGTTTAGCCAAACTTATGGCTAAATCGAATTTTCATGCCCTAGATATAAATTTCATTGGTGCCCTTGATGATCAAGAAGAGATGAGGACTCCATATATCTGTGAACCTTTTACAAATTCACCTTGGTATGCAGATATCATATTTGTATTACTGAACTTACAAGCTCCTCTTGGTTTAACAAGAACTAAAGCTAGTTTTGAAAATGAAGTCGTTAAGATATTATATCATAGATAATGCTTTGTTTTGGAAATACAATGGTGGTATTATTTTGAATTGTTTACTTAAAGATGAAGCTAATAAAATTATGTAAGAATTTCATGCAGGAGATTGTGGAGGATAGTTGTATTGGAAGACTACTGTTGACAAAATTCTGAGGGCTAGTTTTTACTGGCCCACCCTGTTTGTAGATGTTAAGAAACATGTGACCTCCTGTCATAAGTGCAAGATATTTGAGGGAAAAATAAAGCTTTTACCCTTACCTCTCAAACCCATCCCCACAAAAATTCCATTTCAACAATGGGGGTTAGAATTCATTGGAGAAATACACCCAACCTCTTCAACCCAACATAAGTGGATTTTGATAGTCACTGATTATTTTACCAAATGGATAGAAGTCATCCCTTCTAGACAAGCTATAGACTCTGCCATTACCTCCTTGTTGGAAAACAATGTCCTGTCAAGATTTGGATGCCCCCAAAATCTCATTACTTATAATGTAGCTTCTTTTAAGTCCAAGAAAATGGTAGATTTCTGTAACAAATACGACATCACCCTTGGCTACTCCACTGCCTATTACCCTCAAGGTAATGGACTTGCAAAATCCTCTAACAAAAGCATTGTCAATATCATTAAGAAATTACTGGAAGACAACAAAAAGACATGGAACAAAAAGTTGGTCAATGCCTTATGGGTAGAGAGACTAACCACGCAAACATCCATTGGTACATCTCCCTATCAGTTAGTATATGGGATTGATGTTGTTTTCCCATCCTCTTTGGGAGTGCCAGTGATGAAGATCATCCACGAGTTGAAGGTAGAACCAAATGATATCCAGAGAAGGATAAATCAAACCATACACTTGCAGCAGGCCAGAGAAGAAGTATATGTAAAATCACAAGTAATCCAAGACAAAATCAAAAGGATATTTGATAAAAATACTAAAGCTAATGATTTTTAAATAGGTGATAAAGTTCTTAAGTGGGATTCAAGAAAAGAAGACAAGGGAAAACATGGAAATTTGACTTCTTATGGCTAGGCCCTTATGTCATTTATGGTTACAGAGGTAACAATGCTTTTTTCTTGAGAGAGATAGATGAATCAGATCTACAAGGAGGACCTGTCAATGGTAGAATGCTAAAGCATTATTTTTCAACAGATTTTCAATAGTTCACTTTACTTTACTCATTCTATATAAAATTGCAGAGTTTAGATTCGAGTAGATGATAATCTTTTGAAGTTGAAGCCCAGAGAGAAGGCCCCGAACTTTGAAAGTTTCACCATCATAAATATGAATAAAGTAGAATCACAGAAGAATAGTTTACAAGGTAACTTCAATCACATTTTCAGAGGTCAATGATCTTCAAAGTTCTTGACATTTCACCAGGAAATGTCATCCCCATGTGGAGCCACTTTTAGGGTCCTATAATAATAGGATTCATCATTTTGAATTGGCTATGGTTAGTCTTGTAATATTGTACATACTTTAAAAAATGTAAAGAGGGTATGTCCTAAAAGAATAATCAAAGGAAAAAAAGATAAAGATAAAGATAAAAAAAGTGAAAAATATGAACCCCAAACAAAAACACATCATGGAAGTGTGCAAATTCAAGTGCCATTGCTTTTATGTTTATGTGAAAAATAATGGTTGTGTGCAACTTGTCATAAATGCCACAACCCATGATAGTAAAATAGCTTAATCTTGACTAATTCATGCTTTAAATTTCATGTTTATAGATAGAGAATAAAATCCTAGCCAAACTGTTTAATCCTAGCAGATCAGTTGTTAGGTAGAGAAATAAAATGTGCTCAACAGTGTAATCTGAGCCATTGGAATATGTAAGGTCATAATTACATAGTTTTCTTTTCAAAAGAAAAAGGAAAGAAAGGGTCTGCAAGCCTAAATGCACCCAATAAAATGAATAAAACTGTTAGGATAAGTAAAGGGTAGGTAGAAGAAAGGTTGCAGAAGTACAAGGTTGTTAAAGCATGAGCACATTTATCATGCTTAATCCTATGTTTCGATGTGTAGGAGTAGTTATGAAAGTGAGAGGATGTTCACAAGCTAATTTAATTAACTTCCCCTCATTACATTTCATCCCCCACTACATACTTACTAATTTCCCCATTATCCCATTATTTCTCATGAATATACCCTCTTCCCTTCATTTTGAACCTTACCCCTTGATTTCACACATCTCCCTAAAAACCCTTTATCCTAAGTTTTATACCCCCCCCTGACATTATTTAATTAACTCCCTGACATAAACCCTTTTAACCTAGCACCCTTTGTACAGTTAAGAAAACCCCACCACATTCAACCTTGGTCCCACTTTATTAATCCAGCTCATTGTATTTTAATCCCCACTTTATTCATTAATTAATTACAATTAATTGTAATTAATTCCTCGAGCCCCACAAATCTCCACCCATATTCCCTTTGTGTTGTTTTACCACGTGACAACTGTTAGATCTTTCACCCCCAAATCTAACGGCGCACATCCATATCGCATTGATTCTTCTTTCAATCTTTACGAGCCTGAGAGCACGCGAGATTCGCGGTTTTTCTTGGGCCCCATTCAAATACATGGCAACTCCAGGCAAAACCGCGTGCTCTCAGAGAAATATTGCCTGACTTCCAAAAAAGGTATGATGGCCCCTGAAACCGCCTCCCTGCCAAAAGCTAAACCATCCACTCTGCATTATGAATTCTCCATCAAATTGTAACTTTTGCTGGTTAAAAGGCCGAAGAAGCCCATTTTAACTCTTTTCACTCATTTGCATTGTGAAAGCTACCTAGGCCTTCCTACGCCACCTTGAGCCTCTGCAACCGAATTTGACCGTTGATTACCTTTTGAACATGCTTCCGACGCCCAATTCAGCCATCCAATGCATAGCTAAAGCAACTGCACCCTCTAAAACCACCATTGAAACCAATTTGCAGCATGAACCACCAATTTCCAGCTATATTGAGAACAAACCAGAACTGCCCTCTCAAATTTGAAAACGTACAGTCAATTCAAACATTAATTAATTTAATTTAATTAATTTTCCTTGAATTTGAGAGTATTTCCACCCGAATAGCCAAACCCCTATTTTGCAAATTGCAAATTACCCTTTTACTCCACCAAAGATTTCAAAGTTTCACTTCCATAGCTTGTATAAGCCTAATTCACACCTTTCCCCCTAAAAAATGGTTGCTCATACCTCTTTGGACGTGAGAGCTTTGTCAACCCTCACCTGGACATAGACCATTTGGTAGTAGCAGACAAGGATTTCCAAATAAAATACACTGCTACCCTAGCAAACCTTCTGAAGCTCCACTGTTGGAGTAAGGATAGATTTCGAAACCATGCAGATGGCATCCACCTTTGGGAATCCAATTTACCCAAATACACATTTCTAGAAGTCCATCGATTCCCTGATATAATACATTTTTTTCATGCCTGATATATCTGTTATGAAACCAGCTCAAGAAAAAGATAGAAAAGATAGATCAATGCCTTAGAATTCAGCCTCTTCGAGGGGGCAACCTCCTTTACATTACATAAATGAACAATTCTTGGATGATTCAAATGACAAAACGTCCTTTCTATATATAGGAGTCTAAGGAGTCACAATATAATCTAGTCGACCCAACAATAATAATATAAAGCCACAAAAATAACAATAGAGGAATTCTATGGGGCACAGTAATAACAATATGGGGGCAATAGGGCCACAACAAGATTAATAGGGGGTATAACTACAATAGTAATGGGGTAATCACTAGTATTATAGGGACCCAACATGCCCCTCTCCTTCAAAAAAGTGTTGTCCTCAACGCTTGAGTAGTTCTGGATACTTCT
>APFE031446981.1:128860-178600 GCA_000404065.3 Pinus taeda | reverse complement strand
GTAAGTATTTCTTGTAGAAAATTTGTCAAATCTGTCTTCAAATCTGCCATGTCTCTCTTCAAATTTGTCTTCAAATCTTTCTTCAAATCATCAATCTTAGCTTCCATGCCCTTTATCTTAGATTCCCCGCCATTTATCTTAGCTTCTGATAGCTTTTGTGAGGGTGAAATTTTTTGCACTTGGTCTTGTAATTTTGATATATCATGTAGCATTTCTTCGTCTTCTGCATGAGTCATGCTAGAGCTTTCTGGTCGCTTACTAGGTTTTTTCATTTTCTTTCCTCAGGGCATCAATTACTGATAACAATGCTCTATTATGCCTTTTGAATTCCTTCAAAATGATTTTTCAAACCAAGCTTAAGCAAAAATTTAAAAAAAATCTACACACCCTTTTTCACTTTGTAAGAGCTTGATATTGCCTCTGATGTATCTATGTAATTTCAGATCATCTAGTTCTTAAATTGCGATATGTAGTATCCCTCTATGTCCTCTTTCCAATGCCACCAGTCTGATCCCAATTGGATTCTCCAAGGAAGATTTATGTCAAATATCCTACAGTGACTTGATTATAGACTAGTTCAATAGAGCGAACTTGTACGACATGCCACGTGTCCCTATTTTGACCTTTTGGCTCTGAAAATGATATACAAGAAACTACAGTCGATCATATTTATATACCTTCTTATGAAATTTTAATGGGATGCTCAGAAAGAAAGTTATGACGATTTTCCCCAGGTCACCTATTTGGAATGTAATTCATGAGTCTGCAAAAAGACCCACTTCCTCAGATCATATCTCCGCAAATATAGAGCAAAAAGATCTAAAATTTGGAACCAAGATTCAACGTGATTTCTTCTCAAATGGGTGTTTTTTTTAGCTTCTGAAATGTTGCCGAAAAAAAGTTATAGTGAAAATTCCATGATGACTTGTTTAGAGCATCGAAACCCTAGAATCCAAAGCTCTGATACCAAATGTTATGAAACCAGCTCAAGAAAAAGATAGAAAATATAGATCAATTGCCTTAGATTCAGCCTCTTCGAGGGGAAACTCCTTTACATTACATAAAGAACAATTATTGGGATGATTCAAATGAGAAAACCTCCTTTCTATTATGGAGTCTAAGGGTCACAATAAACCCAGCTGACCTAACAATAATAAATAAAGCCACAAAATAACAATAGAGGGATTCTATGGGGCACAGTAATAACAATATGGGGACAATTGGGGCACAACAATATTAATAAGGGATACAACTACAATAGTAATGGGGTAATCACTAGTATTATAGGGACCCAACAATATCCCTAGCCAAAGGGCTATTATTGCCCCAAACCAATAGTTGTTATTTACCATTACACCAGAGTCCATCAACAAAATGCTACAAATCCAGCCTAGGTCTAATCAGATCCCTCTATCCATTGGAGACCTATTGGACTGGTAACCACACTAGACCTGGTTAAGATAAGGAAAATCTTCTAGAATTTCACCATTGAAGAGCACCATACTCTTACAGGTACTCCACCCTATGCTGCTACCATTTTCTCAGAAACTGGCAGACACATAATCACCATGCTCTCATGCATCCTAGGATACACTTCATATGAGCATGTTGATGAGTTGATCCTGGCCTTCCTGTCCATTTTTACTCCATGTAAGCCTCCTTCATGTACACTTAGGCTCAGTTCATTGCATACAGGATGCATGAACAATTCACCAGACTGCCCACTAAAATAGTCTTCAAATACTCTTCAGTGTTGTTTTATATGTTTGTGTATTACCAAATAGAAAAGTTCCCTATAAGTATCCAGATTTTGACACCAAGGGAAAGAAGGGATCAATGGTCTATTGGAAACCCTTGGTCCAAAAATTTTCCACAAAATTCACCTACAAAGACTTCATAGACTCCTTTTTATACCTGGTCATGAACATGCTGACCTCTAATACTCAACCTAGGATCAACCAAGAGATCAAAAGGGTGCTATAATTGGAAAATAACAACAAGGTGGGACATTGGTACTTGTACCAGAACCAAACTGAAATCAGAGTTTATCGATGCCAATTAGCCCCCTATAAGTTGCCCAAATACCTCCCTATGAGGATATTTGCACTTGAGTACTTCAACAAATAATCAATTCTGATGATGTCCACTTCCTATTTGTTAGGAAGAAGACCTAGTTTAACATGAAGAACCAATTGGGCCCATTCATTTGCAATAACAGAGAGGTTGGACTAGAGGCTAACAAAATACTACAGTAGATGAAATTCAACAACAGCTTCATGTGGCAGTATGACCCTCATGTGGTTATAAATAAGCTTAGACTTAGGGTCAGGTTGGGACCTTATATCCACCACCCAAGACCTGACATTGAACAGTTTTCAAACCAATCTGAGTGGATGGAAAACACATTAATTGATATGGATAGCAGAGTTGTGGATGTTGAGAATACACTCATTGATATTGAAAAAAAAATTGACCAGAGCTCTTTCCTGCAAGTGCCAGAGCTAGGAGGCCCAATGAATGTTCATCCTATGTTATAGACCATAGCTAGTGAGGAGAAGAATCCCAAGAGCAATAGGGAAGAGGCATCCAGCTCTGCCATGTAGACTACATGTGAGTTGTTTGAGCTCAGAAAAAGGCCCAAGTTGAATCCTATGTCTGAATAGGAGGAGGACATTGAATCAGTGGAAATAACTAACATTGAAACAATGGGAAAAGGAGCAAAGGCACATTTGCATTAGGTGAAACACAACATCCATCAACCTCCAACACTCAATTGATTGAAAGACACCACAGTGTTGTAGTTTCTTCCTTTGTTAGGCTAGTTGACAGGGAAAAGGAT
Source organism: Pinus taeda (assembly GCA_000404065.3). Classification (NCBI taxonomy): domain Eukaryota; kingdom Viridiplantae; phylum Streptophyta; class Pinopsida; order Pinales; family Pinaceae; genus Pinus; species Pinus taeda. Next base: position 175,761 of record APFE031446981.1, on the reverse strand, counting down.
ATCAAATACAAGTTCAAAGAAATAAAGATGAGGAATGAGAAGTTGAAGGTGGAGACTTATGCCCAATACTTCAAACATACACCACCCAACTAGAGCAGATTGATGTCATCCTTTGACATCACAACAGGAAAAATGCAAGTGTCATTTTTGCAACCCACTGTATAACAACCCAAGACCTCGGCTAACTATAACAATACCAATTTTGATGTGATGGCCAGGGATGTTCATCCCATTGACCAGATAGAGTTCAACAAGAAGGCTAGAGAAATGATTTACTCCAACCTTATAGGAAAGGCCATGGTTGCCCACAAGCTGCAAGATTCATTGGATAATGTGACAACCCAATACAAATTAGAGAAGGCCTCTTCACAAGACAAAGACAACAGGATAAAGTCATTGGAGGACTTGGTCATTGAACTGATCCTTGATCCAAGTGACATTAAGGCTGCTGAACAGATGATCAAAAATAAGAATGAGGATATAGCAACCCTTAAGAAACAACTTAAGCTGCCTCATTTGCAACACCCACAAACAAATGAGGTCCTGAAGAGTCAGGCCAATCATGAAGAGATGATGGACCTGGTACTGCAGCTAAATGATCAGTTAAAGGAGATGGAGAATGAATTGGATAACTTGATTCAGCTCAAACAAGCTAGTCTTGATGATGCTCCTGCAACTGTCATCCCAAGAGTTACCACTACTATACCTTCTACTTTGGCAACATCCCTAGCTCCCACTGCTCCAATGGCCACAACACTACTGACATCTACACCAGCTACAACAGCAACATGATCAACATCAACAGGATCTACAAGTGATGAAGCAAATAGGTTGGTCAAGGCAATGGAAGAAATGTCTTTTCACACCACTAAAATGAACATGCTTTAGGAGAAAGTGACTAGCCTAGAGATAGATTATAGACTTGCCCAAATCATGCACAAGGAAGAACAACAGAAGTCTACAAGAATGACTGAAAGAATCAAAAGCCCGGAGAAGGAACTAACACTCACTGAACTTCTAGGTCAGGATAAGGAGCAACTATGGGCCAATATCATTGACTCTATCAATGATATTTAGCCATCCATCCATGTTATTTTTGAACAAATTGATTTGATAAATCGGGCTACAAAAGCCATTTAGAGGGTTAAAGAAGAATATGCAGACATGCCAGAGGAAGCTGCAAGGATCATTCACTTCCTCAACTCCATGAACAAGTATGAGCTACAAGAATTAGAGATACCTGACAAAACATGTACAATTTTTGAAGTGAAGAGAGTCCTGACCAAGAGGAATTTGATGTTGAACTTGGGGGATAAGTGGTAAACCATGCAACTGGAAATTGACAGATTCATGGTTAAATTCAAAGCTTTGAGGCAAAAGGGTTTACCAAATCCCTTAGTTATAAATTATAAGATAATGACATAGGAAGATTACAATAAGAAGATCAAGGAAGTAGCCAAAGATCAGGTAAACACTTCATCCATGAAGGTTATACCAATCGGAAAAGTATTGCATCAAACTTTTGAAAATTTGTTTTACCTCTAGCATGAGGTAAAACACCATTTTGTTAATAAGCCAACTTTTGCCAAGTATATAGAGGCAGATGAAATATATAGAAAAATTCTCAATATCCAATTACCAGATGCTGAGACATGGGAGAAACTAAATGATTTACTATAGAAATACACAGTAAAAATATAAAATGTAGAGTAAAAGTAAAAGAGCACAGTAAAAGGATATTGACAGGTCCGCAAGGTCAAAGTGTATCACATGAAAGTGTATTAGTTGAAAGTGTATTAGATGAAAGGTCAAAGTAAATATAACATCCAACGTGAAGACCAAACATAAACAAAAATTAATGGGAAAAAGATCAAAGCTAGCAGAACCTAAATAACAGGGACAACAAACAACAGTTCAATAGTTGTCTCTATGTACTTGCACGAAGATATTTGTTTCTCCTAGATTAGTTCCCAAGACAGTTTGGGATATTTTGTATAATATGTTTGTATAATATGTTTGTATAAATAATTCATAATTCAAAGTATTGAGGGTGGATTGCTATACATTTGTAGAGTTATTTTGATCTTAAACCTAAGGGTTATTATACCAATTTTCAAGTCAACAAACTGGAGCAAGTAATAAAAAGATTTCACTACAGAATTCATGAGATGAGCTATTGTAGTGAAGTATCTTCTTTGTCTGATTTTGTTACTTTATTATGTGTTTCATAAACTTAAATTTTGTCTAAATTTGAATGAATCAACTGGAAATTTAACTCAGAATTTGTTTAAGTACACTCTGTTTTTCACAGTTAATCATTTATATGTTTTCCACTGATATCCAGATTTGGGAACCCTTAATTGATCTCCCATCTCAGTTGACCTCTTTCATTTCTCTTCATAATCAGGTCTAAGGAACCCTTAATTGCTCCCTGGATCCATTTGGAAACCATTCCACCATCAAGCCTTTGAGATATGTAGTAACTCCTCTATCTTTCCATGTAGACACTGTTTTTAGAACTTGACCTAGTCTTGTTTGTCTAGCATTTGACCCCATAACCCAATGGTAAAAGAAAACCTTTGTTCATCTAAGTAAGTGATTCCACCACCCAATTTCAAATCAAAAGCCCAATCACAATCATAACTAGCCTAAAATAAAATAACTAAACAAAGTTAAATTAAAAAGAGAGAGCCCTCTCTGAGATTAGGAAGGCTAGATTCTAAACAACTTAGAAGAAATTTTAGAGTGATAACACTTTTTGTTACACAAATGAACAATTTTTGGATTATACAAATGACTAAATTCCTTTCTATATATAAGAGTCTAAGAGGTCACAATATTATCAAAGCTGAAGGGCACAACAATAAAAATATTGGGCTTCTATGGGGCACAGTAATAACAATATGGGAATAATAGAGGCACAATAATAACAATAAGGGCTCCACTGACAATAGTAATGGGGGAATCACTAGTATTATAGGGACCTAATATTTCCCCATCGTCATTACATGGTTTGGGGATATTTTCAATGGATGGCTTAAAGGTATGTTATGATGGATTAACTAAATTGATGGAGTATTTTAGACCTTGATATGTCTACAATGATTGGGTATGACTAGTCCAATATACCACAAGTATGCGAAGATATGGTGTGGCTGAAAATTATATACAACTAAAAGACAATGACCAAAATAAAGGTGCAACTATGTATATTGATGGAAGGCCAAAAGCAACAGGGAATATCGCATGGTTTATAAATAGTACATGGCCCATGACCACAAATAAGTAACCCATTTACATATTCAAGGGGCTTGAAGGAAACTGTGTATTTGTATATTCCATAAAATTAATAGTTGCATGGGAAGATTTTCTCATTTATTACAATTTGAATTGAATAGATACAAACATTTCTATTATGGGGGCAAATGTTGGGGAAAATTAACTGCTTAATAAAAACAACTAATCACCTAGACACTAATTATAAACCTGAGGAGTGTCTTTTTATTTCCAGGCGATCAGAAAAATATATGAATAAAAAATACCAACTAACATTGGTTCTATATGATTGTGTTTTATATTATCAACCTCATTCAATAAGAAATAAAATGTAAGACTTGAATAATAAAACTAAAATTAAAAAGAAGAATGTACATGACAGGAAACAAAATTATGCTAATCACACAACTTAAATAATTGCTAAATTAAACCACACATTGCTGAATTGGAAATTTAACCTATTGCACCCAACATAATTTTAATACTAATCTAGAGTAGTAAATTAAATGAAATCTAGAAATCACAAGAAACAACAAATTTGAAGAATGCAGCATCCAACAAATTACTTGAATAAATTGAAATTTACTTTAAATAACAATGATTGAAATTCAAAGAAACAATCACATAACTAAACTAATTTATATGCTCAAGGCAACACCTCATCCAAGGTAGTGTGCCCAACTTCCCAAGACTCAGTTCCGCCTTGAAAAATAACTCAAATCATATTACAGATAACAGATGTAGAACTCGATGATAGTGCACAAGGTTTGACCCAATGAACATGGCATAACTTACATTACAACATTAGTCAATACGGAGACGATCGAGCGAGGGACACAAGAACACGACGGATTTGGTTAGGGTTTACCAGCATCGATAGCAGGCTTCTGATCCATTGAACCTGCAGTTTACAGGCGTCCTTACTCTCACCCTACTACTTTGTCGATGAGCTTGTTTTAATCGAAAGGCTTCAGGAATACCGCCTTGGACCTCATTATTGTCACCTGGTATCTTATGAAATTGGGGGAATCATTTAGACTCTACATTCTGATCATCTGAACATCCTGCTAATCTGGGGCATATTCTAACACCATGGAGGACCTTGAAGCGGTCGATTACACAGTAGACCCCTTGGAAGGGGTTTCTATCTGGCGCACCCCCTTGTCTGTTTCTCATGGTATGTGCAACCTGGCCCATTACAATAATATGGTTTCTTTTTCTTCTGGGGATCTATCAAATCTTTGCCCTTTGGCGACCCTTGGATCTGTGGTGGACCATCCCCCTTACCCCATGTCTGATCCCCTCTCCACCTCCGCTGTGAGGCTTTCCCCCAATGTTCCGGCCCCCTACATTCCGGTGGTCGACATACTGAATCCTGCCCTCTCCCCCCCCCCCCCCTGATCCCATTACCTTCCCAGGGTGATGGTCTCCTCCTTCCCCTACCCCTCCCCCCTCATCTGGGTCTGTTTCGACTACGGAACGAGCTCCAAGCTCATCCCCGGATCCGATCCTCAAAAATAACTACAGATGCTTCAAATCCAAATCAAAGGATATCTTTCTCAGACTTGAGGAGGACATACAGTGGGGTGAAGTTATGGATCACGCAGACAAAGTCCTGGTGGGCTGCATAAGGGGTCGGAAGTACTCGGCTACTCGTTTAAAAGCCTGGGCATCTGAAATGTGGGGACATTATCTGAAGGAAGGCCCCTTTGTACAGACTCTGGTTAGAGGTTGGTTTGCCTTAAGGTTCGTTCAGGCCGAACATGCTAACTGGGTAATGACCTCACACTGGCACTTTGATCATGCACCAGTCCTCCTTAAGCGCTGGACACCCATGTTTGACCCTGAATCAGAGCAGATTGGTATTGGGCCTACTTGGGTTCGGCTCCCAGACCTCCCCCTACAGTACTGGTCCGCAGACATTTTCAGAAGAATCGGGAATGCTATGGGCACCTTCTTGGACTACGATAGATCCTTTCTTCAAACTAGTAAGATGTCTTATGCTAGTATCCTTATTAACCTGGATACCAAGGGTGGACTACAAGAACATATCACTATTCATTGGCGGGACTCGGCTCAGAAACAACTCGTTTATTATGAAGGGATCTCGTATAGATGCCGTAGATGTCACCTTATTGGCCATCTATTTTGGGATTGCCCTCTACTTCACAAAGGCAAGAAGACTTCTCAGGCGGAGCCCCCTGCTCCCCTCCCATCGATCCACTCTCGGCCTCTATCTGAGAAACCCCAGGAAGGGCATAAGCTGGAAGCCGATTCTTTGGAGTCTCCGGGCATCACTGTCGAACATCCTCTACGCTCAGAGCCAGACAGTGCACGCACTGAACCTGCACAGATGGCGGAGGTAACTATGGGCTCCGACGACTCTTCCCCTCATAATCCTCAGGCACCCCCTATTACTGTTGGCTCTTATGATCATCAATACACTAGCCCGCCATTCTACTCTCTTGGATATTTATCTGGGGCTCCCTCTGTGCGCACTGAGCCTCTTTCCTCTCCCCCCCTTGTCTACTCCATACCAGCCCCCTCTCCCACCATATCCCCGAGTCTGCCCTCCTTGCACACCTCCTCCATCTCCAACCTTCTCGCTCAATCCCCCCCATCCCCCCGATATGCCCTCAGATCCAGAACAAAAGATTGTGGTTATGATGCAATTGGTCTAGACACCATCTTTGCCCCCGTCCCCCACAAGCATTCAAGGGGCATACCTTCTCATATCTCCAAAGCCAGACTTACAGCTGATGCCGAGATTGCCATTGGACGACAACAAACAATTCCCCAGGCCCTTAGAGTGAAGAATGGCCCTGTCCCCCATCCAACATGAAAGTGCTCTCTTACAACTGCAGGGGCTTTGCTAGCGCCCCAAAAAAACTAGCACTTAGGAGAATGCTCACTACATCTTAGATAGACATTCTTTTTCTTCAAGAGACCCTCTGTCCCACCAACACCCTTGTCCAGTCGCTCACCTCCTGGATGCCTAACTGGACATTTCATGCCATAGACGCAAGAGGGCGTTCGGGTGGATTAGCTATTGGAATCCACAACAGAGCTGTTTTGATCCGTAATAGTTGGGGCGACAGAGGATCCATCGACCTGGACGTATATATACTCTCCATGAATATGGAACTTTGCGTCATCAACGTATATGGCCCATGTTCAAACAGGTCAACTTACTGGAGCGCGCTCTTGGAATCTGATTTATTGCAGGAGGACAATATTATCCTCGGTGGCGACTTAAACTTCACATTGAGCTTCTGCGAATCATGGGGGCACTCTGCCCAGGTCGACCCTTTCTCGGATACCATTACCGACCTATTGGAGGCGCAGCATTGGATAGACACGCCCACTGCCAAGCTACAGCACACCTGGTCCAACAAACGCAGCGGTACCCAGAGCTTAACCAGAAGATTGGATAGATTCCTCCTCAAGGAACCTCTACACAACAGACTTCCATGCACCAGGTAATGGGTAGGCTCCGGGGGCATCTCCGATCATCGCCCTATATTTTTGGAGACATTTGACAACTACAACAAGATTAAGAGCCCCTTTAAATTTAATTCCTCCTTGTTAAAAGATCCCTCATACATTCAATTGGTAACAGATTATGGGCAGCACAATCCTATTAGGGATCATGAAGAACATTCTGTTGGCTTCGTTAAAAAACTCTCCGAGCTCAAGCGAATATCCAAGAACTGGGCTCACCAGAAACGCATTCGCGATGACCACTTTTTGAAGGAGGCCGAGCGGATCATAGCCACTTTCGAGGACTCCACTAAAGGCATCTTCCACAACGATGGCATCAAAGAACTGTATAATTCCCACGTTTCCAAATGAACTCAAATTTTGAAGGAAAGAGAAAGGAGCTAGAGGTTGCGCAATAGGGCTATATGGCTCACCGAGGGGGACGACAACACCAGATTCTATCATAAATTTTCCAATGGTCGTAAAACCATCAATACTATATGGGAATTGAGGGATGAACAGAATCAGCTAACTTCATCTCAGCGCGACTTAGCCAGATTAGCTATCAATCATTTCAAGGGTATCTATTCAGCTCCTAGAGAGGCCAACATCCTGGAGATTATGAGAGTGGCTGAACACTTTCCTAGATTTGTTCAACAAGAAGAAACAAAGGATCTCACCAAAGAAGTGACCATGGATGAACTCGAATCCACCATTAAATGGTTTAAGAAAGACCGCAACCCTAGCCCTGATGGTTGGACCATCAAATTTTACATTGCTTTCCTTGATATCTTGGGCAATGATCTCCTTCGCATTATTGAACACTACAGAAGACATGGCAGAATTTCCTCTGCTATTAAATCTACTTTCATTGCCCTTATACCGAAAGCAAATCATCTGACCACTTTTGACGACTTCCGGCCTATATCCCTCTGCAACTGCCTTTATAAGATTATTGCCAAGATAATAGCCAATTGACTTAAGCCTATTTTATCTCCCCACATATCCTCAGAACAATTTGCTTTCCTTAATCACAGACAGATTCATGAGGCCATTGCTACAGCCCAAGAGCTCTTACAGTCTCTTCATATCAAAAAACAAAAAGTTCTAATTCTAAAAGTTGACCTATCAAAAGCTTTTGATAGAGCCAATTGGCTCTACCTCAGACTGCTTCTGACTCACCTGGGCTTTCCCTATACTTTTATCAAATGGGTTATGAGTTGCATTACTAACGTGGCTTACAGCGTCCTCCTCAATGGAGAGGCCACTACTTTCTTCACCTCTGCCAGACGACTTCGGCAAGGCTGCCCCTTATCTCCGCTTCTTTTCCTTCTTATCATGGAAAGTTTGAGTAGACTCGTCTCATCCGCCCGGGACAGGAACCAGATCACTAGCATCAAGGTCTCTGAGAATTTTTTTCTAACTCACCTTTTATTTTTTGATGACATACTCATTTTTCTTAATGGATGCTTAGGTGATACTGCTTCCCTCCAGAATAGTTTTTCTCTCTTCCAGCAGGCTACAGGTATGCAGATAAATGATAGCAAATCAACCATCTCGGCCGTCAGATGCTCCCAACAAGAATCGACATATGCATCTCGTCATTTCCCCTTCACCTCATTAACACTAGCTGACGACATCAAATATCTGGGGTACAGACTCAAACCTCTGGGCTACCGGATCGACGATTGGACTTGGTTAATAGCGAAGGTGGAGAAAAGATTATTGGTTTGGTATCACAGGTACCTCTCAAGAGATGGTTGGTTGACTCTCATTAAGGTAGTTATCGAAGCCACTCCAGTATACTGGATGACCTTGGCTTGGATACCTCGCGGCATCCTAAACAGATTACAAAATATATGTGCTAGATTTTTATGGAAAGGTCATTATAATGGGAAGCAATTCGCCTGGGTGAAATGGGTCACCATTGCTAGGCCCAAGCGCTGGGGTGGATGGGGCATAAAGAATCTCGACCTCTTTGCAAAGGCTCTGACATCCAAACTTGGTTGGAACCTTCTGACCACTGACAGTCTTTGGTCTCGTGTTGCTCAGAGCAAATACATTCAACCAATGAACCTCATGGACTGGTTCCAGCAACATCACGCTCCTCGGGGCAAGATTTCTAACATCTGGAAAGTTGTCTTACAATCTCTACCCTTACTGCGGGAAGGTATCACCTGGCGAATCAGAAATGGCAATAGTATAAGGATTGGGGTGGATCCTTGGGTAGGGTGCGGCAATGCACACAGGTTATCTGATGACTTGATTGTGCACTTACACAACAGAGGTATTACTCATATAAATCAAATTGGAGACAGCGCGAACTCCACCCTCCTGCAACAGGCTTGGGCAACCCATCGCATACTGGAGATACTTGCTCAGTGGCAAGATGAATGGCAAGCTTATTCTGACGCTCTCTCTCAAGTGCAGGTCAGACTCACAGAAGGCCGTGATGAAATTATTTGGGCGATTGCAAACCATGGAGTATATTCCCCCAGACTAGGTTATTTGAAGCTTATGGAAGCATTTAAGCCCTCGACAATTCTGCCGATCTGGAGGGACCTCTGGAAGCTGGACGCTACCCCACACACCAGGCTTTTAATGTGGAATATCCTGTTTAACAAAATTCCCACAGGAACCAACTCATCAAGCGCTCATTCCATGGTCCGTTTAGATGCCATCTGTGCTGTTCTGAAGAAGAAAGCACCGAGCACCTATTTCTCACCTGCATCGTTACAAAGGAATTCTGGCACAACATATCTATATACAATTCAACTCTCAAAGCCTGGCAGGGACCGAACATCATGGAGGCGTGGAGCGAATGGAGACGTGTGCATTCTGGCAAATCCACAAATATGCCACTGCTTGTTTGCTGCGCGATATGGATCGCTCGAAACCAGGCTATTTTCCTTAACAAGGCGCCCTATTGGCCTTTCATTCTGAGACAGACAATCTCTTATTTGGAATTATTGCTGGAGGCAATTCCTAAATTCTCCATCCGCGCAATCAGGCCATTAAATCTGGACAAAACTAAGCCTTGGGCATTCTTCAACGGTTCTGCTCAAGATACAGGATGCGGAGGCGGAGAGCTGTTATATCTCAGTGAGGACCATCATTACAAATTACAGATCAAGCTGGGCAGAGGTACCAACAATTTCGCTGAGTTAAGCACAACAAAAAATATCATTCATTACGCGATACAAAAACAGTGTAGACACCTTCAATTATTCGGGGACTCACAAATTGTCTGCAGTTGGCTTAACAACACATCTCTCTGTCATTCTTTCTCTCTGAGACATATCCTTGAAGAGACTAAAAGACTGATCTCAACATTTGAGTCCTTCAAATGTAGTCACATATATAGGGAACAAAACACTGAAGCGGATCAGCTATCTAAAGAAGCAGTACTTAATCAAAGTGATGACTGGCTTATTCAAGAGGTTATTGACGGCACTTTCCATTAGCACTATCACCGCCCTTATCATGATCAACAATAGAACGGGTCTCTGACCCACATAACATCATGCTCCTACCCTGCAATTTATTGAATATGTTAGCAATGATGATACATACACAGCTGTAACAGTTTTTTATTATAGTGCTCTCTGCGTAGAGCCAGAATGTCTGAGAAATAATTTCTGTTTTCACTAGCTCTAGGTTCGAACAGCCTCGGATACCAGTTCTCCATGTATGGAGTAAGACTTTGGAGACTCCTTCTTGGTGGGCTCTGAACACCATTTGAATGCTTCGGCATATGTAAAATGTAGTTTCTTCAAAATAATTGAAATTACGACTTTTTCCTTATGGAAAAAAAAAACAGATGTAGAACTCAATGTATAACTTCCTTAATTAAAACATATGAGAGAAATAAATACATAAAATTGAATTTCTTAGCTTTGCCTCCAATTCAACAATTTTTCATCTCCCATCTCTCATCTCTTATCTCATCTCCTACTTCCTATCTAATAGTTTCCCATCTCCTATCTCCTAATTATCCCCCTTCCTTTGATCTTTGTTTTCATTTAAATACATAGAGAACAAAGGGAAGTTACAAAAAAGATGATTATAAAATGATTTTCATTACAATTTTGGATTAATTACATAATCTCAATAAAAAAGATCAGACATGATAGATCTTCCCATCATCATTCAACAAGAACAAGTCAAATCTAGTATTGCAATTGGAAGAATTTGGAAACGGTGCAACAACAAATATGACAAAATCACCTTCAAAGAACCTTTTATTCCTCTCAATTCAAGCCAGATTTTGGAAAAATTCTCATTATAAAACTGACTCTGTCCGTTCTTCACAAAACCCATGTCTCAAATTTTCCATATACATCTTCATTTTCCCGAAACGTCCAACGCAAAACTGTCACTTCTTATCCCAATGAATTTCTGGGTTGGAATATTTGATTATGAGCTGGAAATAAGATTTGCAATCTGGAAAAGATCTTGGAGGCTAAAATCGTGAGTGATATTAATAAACCATCATTGGAAAAATAATTCATAATAATCTTCAATATATTAAAAATAAAGGAAATAAATAGTATTTATCCATAAGAGCATAAATAATTATAAAATGGAATAAATGACGTGATAAAGAATGGTAGAAATGGATGAAATAGACGTTAAAAAGTGATAATAATAATGATAAATTAGTGGCCCAATAGTGGTAAGTAGTATATTTTACCCAACTTGTAACAAATGTTTATTATATGTTATTAGTTTCATTTACTACAATATATTGTCATGCATCTTGTAAGTTGAGGAAATATTTTAATACGTCATGGTTATAATATTGTGGTAGGTTGATCAAGGTCAAAGGGAACTGACCTCACAATAGGTAAACATCAATGTAATTGTACGTAAAATAATATAACCCCTAATATTCACTTCAATGTTCTCATTCCCTTGTTTTAAGGATAGTCTAGTTTATATTTAAAGAACAAACTTATTAAAATGCTCTTCATTTGACTTTGACAACATCACTTTTTGTTGTGAATATAATTAATTAAACCATGTTATTTGGTAGGAGTAAATGAAGTTTCTATAACATTCAACACTTCTTTGTATAATATGAGTGGTCCATGTATTAATATAATGATATGAAATGACGCTTTTATAAATTTAGAACCTTTTATATTGATCATGATATAACATGAAGTTTATATATAAATTTAACATATGTCAATAGCAGTTTTCTTATTAATACAATGATGATTAATTGTGGATGAATTGCTTGATATTTTTTAATGTGTCGTAATTAAATTTCAAGATATTAAATATTTATGAGAAATTATTTAACTGGCTAAGCTTCCCCTCTTATGTAAAAAAAGGAAATTTTGATTGATCTAAAATATTTAATCAAATTCAAATCTTTGAATGTTTATAGTTGAGGATGGTGGAATTTTTTTTTTTTAAATTACACTTATTTGATCAATAGGGTGACAAGGGGAAGGCACCAATCTCAGAGCAGTCCACAAATACTCCTGAGGAAGTGCTTAATGAAGAAGCAATTATTTTGTTGATCGATATGATCCAAACAATAAGGAAGCTTCAAACAAAATTAAATAATAAACTTATTTCTTTAATTCTGATTTAATTGCATGCAAAAGAGATATGACCAAATCAAAACTATGATGTGCCAAATTTATCACTATGGGGTAAGAAACTCATTTAATTATCCCATTTGTTATTTATGATTTTAATTATTTCATCCTTTATATATATATATATATATATATATATTATATATATATATATATATATATATATATATATATATATATATATATATATATATATATATATTTTAACAGGCATTTTTTAGGGAGTATGATCCTCATAGTGGGACTATGGGGGACAACGTTGGTAGCAATGTCATTGCTCTTCCTATGAGTGATGCACCAATCATTGAGGCAAGTACACCCCCTAAAAACACAAATCTGGATCTGCACCCCCTAAACAACATTCACCAAGATCTATAGATGATATGGCAGATGTAGAGCATGATCCGATCAAACATTTAAAAGTGAGATTTCCTCATTCTTTCCTTGTTACTAGCATGAGAACGCTACCCATTACATTTTTGGTAGATGATGACCATTTCCCCATGAAATTAGAGATGCTTCCACGTATTTAAGAAGTTATTTATATATTAAGTACAATCTAATTGAAATTTACATATAGTCTGTGATCATTTTAAATTAATGTTAATATTGTTTTGAAAGAAATGATGTATTCTATAGGCACGTGTATGACCTAATCTTGGAACTCTTTGGGCCCACCATTCAAACAAACTAGAAATCCAAGAGTTCCAAGTTGAAGGATGAACTTATGAACAAGTTGGTTAGCTTGTTTTGTGAGGGTACCTTCAACAAAGCTGGAGTTACCTCAAAGGTAAGCTTACATTTAAAACATCTCCAGGACCAATAAAGGGTTTGTTAGTGCCTAAATCTACCTCAGGCTGAGAAAGACAGGTCTAGGGTAGCATCAAACCACACTTAACCTGGCAGCTAGCCCTACCACGTCGGGAGAGGGCTCTGTCCTTGTTAATCTCAATGATACTTTATCAAGGAAAGCTTTAGATGACTGATATAAAAGCTAATTTTAAGCTAGGTATGCTTGCTCAAAGGGATTTGATTGAAGTTAATGATTGGGTTGCTGGATCAGATGGGGAACGCAACTTTGGGTCTAGGAAATGAACATAGATTTGCAGAAGTTTCTGTGGGGCGAGGTAGGCAAGTGTTTTAGCACTTTGAAATGGGTGTAATGGTGAGGTTAAAGGCTAGTGAGAAGCTGGAGAGGGAATGAAAGTTTCATGAGTCCTCTTCAAATAGTAGAAAACATATAGAACTAAACAAACCCTAAGGTAGAGTACTGAAATACCAATGAATTCTACATTTTCAAACTTGATTCATTTAGATATGTAGAAAGAGAGAGATAATGGCATACATAAACATAATATCACTAAATAAATGAGAAGAACACAATTCTAAAGCACATTACCACAAAAATCCAACAAATTGCTGCAAAACCCTAGTTTATTTCCTTGCCAAACTGCATAAATGGTGTACAATAGAGCTCAATGCATCTACAAGAGTCCAACCCTTACAAATGACTGAAAAAACACATGATATAGACCTCCAAACCACCTGTTCTATCCATCAAGGGTTGAATCTATGAGAGGAGGGGTGGTTTCAACCATATCTAAAATAGGAACACAAAAATAAGCAGTGGAACAACTTGCCTCTAAAACCTAGGAAACTGATTCATTCAACTCTAAACCACCTACAACTGATGTATCTACCTTATCAAGTCAATTTTTATCATTTTTACATAATAATACATCAATTTACATCATGTGACATCATTAATTTGACCATAAGAGAGAAAAATTCAAACTAGAAGAAAACTAGGTGAAAATAGAGTTTTTGAGCAAAATTGGCACTTTTTCATCCTATGCGTAGCGCTTTTTCCAAGCTAAATTTGGAGGCCTTACCCTTCACCAAATTTGCTCCAAGATGGCTTGAGGGAAAGGTATGTGGGTCTACTTTCTAGGAAAAGTGGAATTTGTGAATTTGGTGTCCACTTTCCCCTCCAAAATTGCAATCTCCCAAGACTTCTTCCTGTGTGGCCAAAACGTGGCAGAGAGGGCATTTTTTGGGTGGTTTTGGCCCTTTTGGAGACCCAAAACTTGTCAAACTTTCCTAGTAATTTATGAGCATGCATAAATTTTCATAAGGAATTCAGAAATGCTAATTTTTCTTCAAATGGAGGCCCCTATCAAAAGCGAGCGCCGATGGCGCTACGCACTTGCCAGAAAAACCTGTTTTTGCCTGAAAATTCAAAAATGCCAAAAATTTCTCCAAATTTCTTGAAATTTGGTATGAGTGATCTATGTCAGGTGTTATTCTGGGCCAATGAAGCTTCAACCAATATTTTGAGCTTATATTTCTCTTTCTTGCTCCTCAAAGTTCTTCTTAACTTGGCTTTTAGGCTTCTTATTCTCGTTTTACAAATTTTGTTCCGGAAAAAATAATGATGAGCCATGTGGCACAACTTCTTTTTCTCCTTATTGGCCTTGTCCAACAAATTCTCAAGGTGAATATTGACTCTTTCCAACCATGATTCTCGGTCGACCTCTATTTCTTTCTCTAGTGAAGTTAGCTTAATTTTCCTCTTCTTTGCCAATTGCCGGTTTTCTCTTATGTTTTGTAGGTCCATGATTGTTTGTTTGTCTTCTAGATGCTTGTTTTGTTGCTCAAGGTAATTAATAATCCATTTAGTCCTCCCAATTTTAAGTTATAGGCTTTTGATCTCAGTTTCCTGCTCCTTGATGATCTCATCCTTGAGTGAGCCCAAACCAGTGTCCTCGTTCTCAATCAAAATGAAATCCGTGTCTTGGACTTCAGAAGGCCCTTCATCATGCAATGGTTTCTTTCCTTTGTCATGTATCTAATCTGCTAAAGAAGAAGGCAAAGCCCCTTTCACCCTAGGTGAAGATAGCATTTGCTTGTTGTTTGGTGAAGGAAATAAGACCCCTTCCACCCCAGGGGGAGATAATACTCGTTTGACAGCTGCAAATAATTTCCTTGTGCCTTTTTCATAATAAAAAATATTGGCACTACTGTAGCTTGAGTCTTATGAACTTCTGGCTGGTTTGAAGGCCCTCCTTCCTCTTGAAACACTGATGGGGTCACCTGAGGGCCTTTGAAAACCTCATGTGAAATGAAGGTATCCCAAGAAATATTTAGCAAGCTCAACTGATGCAAAACAACAATTTTGATCAATGAAAAATGATAAATGCTATTAAACTATTGAGGAGGAGGTTTCCTTTGCACCAATGTAGCCATCTTCTCAATATTTCTGCATATGAAATAGGTTAGGTTCAACATCCTCACTCTAGTAAAGTGCATTAGCAATCTAACATGGTAAGTGTACCAACAAGAAAACCTCCCTTCACAGGTGAAATATTTGATAATGAGCTTCATGAGTGGAGCATAAGTGTCCTATAGGTATCTAAAAGGAAAGACCCTACTGATTTGCTTTTGATAACTAGCCTTGACATAAGGCTCATAATACTCTTTGCCCACAAGCTCCCCTTTGTTCCATTGTCCACCCACATTGGGAATACCTGTTGTTGCAGCTATGGTTTCAGGTGTCAAAGTGAAGGAAACACCTGCTATGTTCACCTGGCCATTATCGAGATGAAGGGAAAATAGCGTGGCAAGTTCATGGTGGTATTTCACCCTCTCCACCATCTCACAAAACGGGTAGCAAGACTGATGTTTAAAACATGTTATTGCAAGAGGACAAGCTAGTAACTTTGTGAGTGTGGTGGGCTCTTCCCGAATGTGTTTTCCTCTCTTATGTGGTTTTGTTGGTGAATGAATCTCTTGGGAGGAATCACTCACAGTCTCCTCATCCTTTTCATATTTTGAATCTGCTTCCATCTTTGCTAATGTATGGTGTAAAATGATAAGTATGAATAGATTTTCTCAAGAATAGGTTACTGTTGTTTTCTCCTTTGGGATTTGATGACTGGACTAAAAATATAAGTGGGAAAGGAAGGCTTTGACGCTGGCTGTAGGGTTACTAGGGAGTGATAGGGTTTTAGGAATGAAGATTAGGGTTTTGAAATAGTGGGAATTAGGTGTAGGGCTTAGGGTTTGGGGATAGGGGGTAGGATTGGTGTCAATGAGAGAGGGAAAGGGGAAGAAAATTAGGGAAATGTAGTGGAGAGGGATGGGATATGGAAAAATTATGCAAGGGATTATGATTATAAACAACAAGAATGACCAAAACCCTACAAAACCCTAGACAGTTTTGCAATACAACTGTGCAACAATTTAGGGTTTAAATTTTCACATTTCAAAACACCATCAAGGATGACTATATCTCTTTTTGTGGAAAATGGGAGGGTTTACTTACTTGAAGGGATGGTATTTGCAAAATTTGGAGCTTTAGAAAGTTGATTGAATGAGTTTTGAACTTGGTTGACTAGTGCGCCTGTTACACAAAAAATTGTCACCATGACTTTCTATAGTTTGTGTGAGTCCATCAATTCTCATACATACCTCCTTTTCAAGTCTTAAGCCTCAGCTCTTCATGTCAAGCCTTGAAAATGGGAGAAAGACCTTAAAAATATCTCAAATCCTGGTTTCGCACTTTCTCCTAGCATTGCCAACAGTGCCGCACCCGATGGTCATGTTTCCTATGAACTTGACCGCTCTGTATATTGAGTAATGGGTGCGAACCCTTGTAAAAGTTAAAAAGGCATGAGTTCATTCTTAAAAACTCATCTTGGGTCACTTCTAGACATTTCTAGAAGGAATATTGCGCTGGCAAGTCCGCTCCACCTTGCTTCATCCATTCCATAACTAAGGGAGCTAACTCCATGATATGAGTTGCTTATCCCATTGAAGGAGGAACTTATCCCTTCAATGGTGGACCTGCAGCTTCCTCCATTTGCACTATAAATTCATGCATTGGGCTGGTTGTAGGGGGGGTTGAAAGCCGAAGATTCTTGAGGGTAAATGCTGTTGGAAATTAGACTTCCCTTTTTGAGCTTGTGAGAGGAGAGATCACATACCTTTCATGTCATTTGGCAAGTGAGTGAGGCTTGTCAAAGTAGAGGAGATTCCTGCTGGACCCTGGAAAGAACTTGTGCAACATCAAGGCAAAGGTTGTAAGGTTCTTTTATTCATAAAGTTAATACAATCAAGTTTGTTTTTCTCAATGAACTGTTTCTAATGGTTTATTTTATGAGCTCCTTGATATTCATAATGAACATGTTTTATTATAATATCTATGCAGGTATGCTTTGATGTGTGTTTGTTTGTGTATGCAAGTTATTGAAAAGGAACTGCTTGAAGCTATTGGAATAAAGCTGACACAAACAAGCGTTGGACCGAGTTAGGGTCTGTTACACCTCTTAGTTTTCATTTATGAACTGAAACATGTTTAGAGAAAAGTAGATTTGCTTGTGCTCTTTGTTGCTAGATCTCATTAGATACTAGGGAGATCGGTCTTGTCCACAAGAATGATTTATCCGGCCAACAAATTGGCGACTCCACTAGGGACTGGTTTGGTTTGGTTTTTATTTGTCTTTGCTTTGAATTGAGAAACTTGAGTTTTGGTTTCTGATTTTGGCTTGATATGTGTGAGTTTGGGTACTTGTTAGATCCTGGTTGAATTTTTATTTTTGTTTGAAATTTTGGAAGAGGACCGCACCTTCTGCATTAGTTACAGTGCGGACCTGTCCGCACTATTACAGTGTAACACAGAGTGCCACCGCACTTGGTTCTACTGGGGGCCTGCGGACCCTGTCAAAATTTAAAAAAAACCTAAGATCCATTTGCCGAGTTAGGTTTAGTTTTTTTCCATAGCTGTTAGTATATGCCCAGACCTACACTTGTCTTGACAAAAGTTCCTTGTGAGTTAGTTTTCATTGGCATTCTTGTTTGAAGTGATTTTCTAAGAAGTTTTGCCTATTGGATTGATTTTTGCTTGGTCTTCGTAGTAGCTCAGAGATACGAAGACTTAGAACCTTAGATCACCCTAGTCTCTCTGGTCTTCTTGTTGATTTTGACTAGCTCATGAAATCTATCCTTAGAGAGAGCTAGATCCCATTTGTCTCCTTTGCAAAGCTTTGATTAAACTTGATTAAAAAGTTTCGGATTTCATTTTTTATTAAAATATAATTGGGTGTTTGTGATTAGTTTGTTGAGCTGAACAAATTGATCCTTAGTTAGCTGAAAGACTAAGTTAAGCATCCTCAAAAACATTTCAAGTTTCTTTTCAATCCAATTTTTTTTTTGATCTCAAGATTAGATTGTAGTTTTGAGTTTTTCATAGAAATTATAGAAGCCTGTTGAAAAATTTGTTTTCAATAGTTTTTTTAGAGTTTTTCTAGAAATCTTAAAAGCTCTCTTAAAAGAATTGTTTATCCTTGTAGTTCTTGATTGTTGAAAAGCAAAGGGATTTTCTGTGAGTGTGATTAGTAGTCTCGTTTTAAAGTTCTTTGAAAAAGACAAAAAAGTTTCCTTTCAGTTGTATGTTAAGAGAAAGATTTGATTTTCAAAGCATTGCATTTTCAACTCTTCCTTAGCTAGAAATTCATTGAAAAGGAAAAGGAATTGTTATCATCTTAGGTGCATTTTTTAGTGTTTTGGAGTGGAGTCTTCATACCATAAAGTTTCATCTCCGCACCCATTGACTTAAGAAACAAACAATAAATTAACGCTTAATTAAAATCCATCTAGAAATCTTTTTATTTTCGAGGGCTCTTTTTCAC
The DNA here is from genome assembly GCA_000404065.3 of Pinus taeda. Lineage (NCBI taxonomy): Eukaryota > Viridiplantae > Streptophyta > Pinopsida > Pinales > Pinaceae > Pinus > Pinus taeda. The sequence continues at coordinate 156,704 of APFE031446981.1, read as the reverse complement.
CAACATAGCTTAGGCTAGTGTCTTGGAGTAGGGAGTAATTAACTCTCCAAGATAGTTTAAACAAACAAGTAGTCGATCTTGCACTAGGGAGAAATTCCAATTGTTACATCTATGCTCTAGGAAAGCTCCTCTTAAAGGAGAAGCACGAGATCATATCCGAACCAGTGTGGGAATCAATCCTTCCTCATTGGGAACGATAGAAGATATTCATGTATTAAAAATGGTAAACCTCGGATTGACCATTGTCGAGGACCCTGGGGTCACTTGTTGGTAAACCTTGGATTATGTCAAGGAGCCTTCAAGGGTATTGAGCTTGTTACTTTTCCCTTGCGTGCGTATCGGATCGTAGACTGTTCCCCAGGTATATTTGTTTCCGTTGGTGACCTTAGTGACCATAATCTTTAGGATTCTTTCCTAGGTGACGGTGGAGGGAAGATCCCGCTGTACCTGAAGCAGATGTCGACTAGACTCACTTGGACTTTCTGGGGGTTATATTCACTCGAGACGGTTATAGTGGAGAAACTTGTGTCAGTCTGTTTCATTAAGCAAGTTGTCGGGGTAACTGTTCCAACCTCCATTTCTATATTGAATTCAGCAACGTTGGATTTCATCACCAACTAGTGTTTTCGATCCGGAATGATATTGTTTGTGTGTGGTTCGATCTCCTATATTTATTAGGCGTGTGTTTCAAATTGTTTGGTTCTTTAGAGACTTTAGGTGGTTTTCTTGAGATTTTCTTTGTTTTCGTGTGAAGTAATTAAATAATTAATCGTGGCTGAATTACCAAGACAATCCCATCGACTTCAGGGGAAACCTCCTGAATTTACACCAAGTCAACTTGAAGGGTTGCGAGCTCTTGTCGCACCTAGTGAAAGTAGGGTTGGGTCACCGGAGGCCAGAGATTCTTCGTTAATCATACATCCTGATCATCTAGTTCAATCAACAGAACATATTTCTAAACCGATTTCATTTTCCGAGGTTACTGGTAGTATCACTCCTACTAGCTCATTAGCCGAAGAACTTGAAATCTCTAAACCGGAGACTAAACTTGCTGCTACTCCATCTTCTGGATTTTCTTCTCCTGTTTCTAGTGGTCCTAGTTCACCCAGGGTAGAAAATATCATTACCGAGAATCTTCCTTCTGGACTCATTTCCATCGAAGAAATTGTAAGTTCGAGTCCGAACGAAGGTATAAGCATCCCTGGAAATCAACCAACTATCGAATTTAGGGAGCGTGAATCCATTTTCTACAGTCCCATTAGAGGTGACGCTTGGTATATTTCATTGACCAATTTCTTAGAAAATCCAGGTCTCGCGTCTTCACCACCTCGATTTCCTTTCCATCCAACACTTAGAGGTTATTATCCTCCTTTGAATATGTCGAGACAGTCATCCTTGTTTTCTCAAACGCCAGAAACATTTTTACATGGTGGTACTTCTGTTCCTCCTGGATATCAGTGTTCATCTGGTACGTTTTTAGGAGCATCTCCTCAACCCATCGAATATGTAGTATCTCCTGGCCATAATGGAACTAAACCGTTAAGTGTCGAAGAGATTCTTATGATGTCTAGTACTACTCCTAATCCACAACCTCAAGGTAGTTCAATATCGTCTTGGGGGCAGCCGCAAGGTACTAAATACCACCTAGGGGGCAACCTCAAGGTAGTCCATTACTGCCAAGGGGGCAACCTCAACGTAGTCCATTACCGCCTGGGGGGCAACCTCAAGGTAGTCCATTACCGCCTGGGGGGCAACCTCAAGGACAGTATATCCCTACGGGACAATATTTTCCTCAAGGTCAACCCCAATACCAATATGTACCTCAAGGTCAACCCCAGTATCAATATGTGCCTCAAAGTCAATACTAGCCTCAAGGTCAGTACCAACCTCAAGGTCAGTACTAACCTCAAGGTTTTCAACCACCTTCAGGTCAATCATTTGTTCAAGGACCGGGAAATGTACCGTATAATTATCAATCTTACACTCAACCTGGTTTTGGTCCTCAATATGCTCAACCTATTATGGGTCCATACCCTGGAATGAACATGGTGTGGGATCAGTAGACTCCTCAACCTAGTGTCCAGTTGTCATCTCAATCTGGACAGTCTTCTATTTCTGATTCACCCCAGCAACCTGTCCAGCCTACTATTCAAACTTCTACACCTGGGGTAGCTCATCAATTTGGGCCTAGTTCACCTCGAACTCCGTCCCAAACGTCTGCTACAACTGCTGCAACCTCTGTTCAATCCACTCCACCCATTTCTGGAGTATCCGCGACTCTAGTTTCTACTGCTCCTGTATGAACTCCTCAGGCCTCTTTACCCTAGTCTGGACCTACAATCCAGACTCCGGTTTCCATGCCTGTAGGACAACTTGGGCCTAGTACGGTTGTCACAAGTCAACCCCAATTTACTTATCAACCGTACCGGGGCCAGTACCAATTCGGCCTTGCTATGTAGAACCCGGCTTATCAGTATCAACCGTACCTTGGGTATACGTATCAACAACCTCAACAACCTGTTGAATCCCCAAAAATCGGGTCGACAACAAGGGGAAGACCCACCTGATCCGGACCTTGCTTGGCAGCTCCTTATCTGTTTGGTATAGCGGGTCCGATTGGAGATAATGGGACCAGTTTCCCGACCTTAGTTGTGTGTGTGTGTGTGTAGAGTTTGAACTATGTTGATCTAAGAGGAATTTAAATCTAATCTGATTCAGACTCTTTAAACTAACTCTATGCTATTGTAATCTAGTGAGAATCAACACATCTAATCTACACTAACCCGGGGTATATATCTCCTATTATGCGATCTAAAAAGATTTCGAACAATAACTAGTAATAAAGATCATTCAGCTATCATAAGAATAGAAATCATTAAAGATAAACTATTTTGCATAAGAATTTAGACAAAACAGTTATGAACAGCATATCGCATAATAAGTTACTCATATGTCAAGCATAAACAATATGACTCCACCGTACAAAAGTGCCAAATGATAACTCATACACTCATACAATGACATATAAACAACTGAAACTATAAATCACTTAAAGAACATAAGCAAGAATAGTCAAGAGATAAAAGTACCATTTATGACTGGTTCCACTCATAAGCTTCAAGCAATAATGATTTATCTCTCCTTGTTCTAACATCTACTAAGAGTACAGAAGTGCAACATCAGTAGCAGACATCAGATGCAAACATTAATAAACCTTGATCCATCCATTCATCAAAACCACCTTCGAGGGCGCAAAAGTGCATGTTCTGAGGACGAGTTTTTGACAAATCTCCGGACCCTTCTCTAAATGCCTGAGAAGGGTTTAAATACTGCTAACTAATTAACTTGATTATATAAATTAAGGATCCGGTTTTCAAATGACCGTCCCTCTGATAAAGCAAATTATTTCTAAAATTAAATCTGACTTTGAACTATTTCTGTATTTGCTCCTTAGTGCTGTAAGTGTGCAGCATTCATCTAACAAGAGTCGGTTGGTTGCCTTTCCCCTTTCGTGTGTGCTATAAAAATAGAAGTAACAAGGGTTGGCACCACGTTTTGGTAAACTATCAGATATTTTAGAGAATCTCCCGTTGACTGAGTGTATACTTGGTAATAACTCAAATTTCCCTCAAACTGGTTCTGCTTTTGCTATTTCAATTTCTGTCTTTACGAACGACTTGATGAGTCAGAAGACTTTACTTTCCGAGCAATTCTCTGGATTGAAAACTGCCTTTGTTCTTTATTCCGGGCTTTTTTGGCGTGTAAGCTTCAGGTATCTTTGTAATCATGCCACTTTTGTGCGCCTTTGATTCTGAGCTTCAGATGACCTATCGGTCGTTAGCGTTTGCTGAGTGATACTCTGGAATCTGTAGTCCTATCGTATGTGGCACCAGCTTCTGAAGAGATCTCTTCTGTGTTCTCCGAGCATTGGCACTTTCCCCTTTTCCTTAGATGTTTCCTGCAAAAATTTCTCCATGTTATCTCCTGTTTTATAGTTTGCATAAAGGAAAAGAGTAAATGAAATTAAAGATTGATATGAAAGCTTCAGATCTTGCATGTGTATAATCATGACATTCAAAGTGACCTGACTCTTCGAAAAACGAAAAGCAACCATTCGTACAATCATTAATTTCCTTTTTACAAGCACGCGCTTAATTTTGATTAATGGGCAGCTTTCCTTGAATACTATGCTGAGAAAAATTCGCGTTCATCGCAGATCGCTGATTTGTGTTATAGTATTGTGGTATCGCAATATCAGATCATCACAGATCGCAGATATTGGTCATTGTGTCATATTCTACGCGATCGCTGCGATATGCGACGTCGCACATTGGCCGTCGGGGATTTCTTAAGCTTTTCATTTAAAAACGCTTATGGTAAATGCGATGCGATGAATTTAGCATCGCTTCTTCGTGGTTTGTTATGCTCATAAAAGAAGTGTTTCCTTTGCTTTGCTGCGATAAAATTCTAAGGAAAAACAAAAATGTTCATGGGGATGTTTGTTTGAATTTTTACTAAGGGTGCCCTATTTTCTTGGTGTTATTGCTAATACCAAACAAAAGAGGGGGGTTGTTGGTGACCACAACACCCCTACATCTAGCATTCTTGTAGCCTCTGTAATGATAGTTGGTGAAAGAGTGAAATTGAACCCAACAAGATGCACCGTATTGTTATCCATGTTTATCACAAACTGCCTTGCTAACTCATGGTGATATTTGACCCTCTCAACCATTTCACAAAACTGAAAAAAGGATTGATATCTGAAACATGTGGTGGCTAGTGGGCAAGCAAGGAGTTCACTCATGCTGATAGGTTCCTCCCTAATGATTTTTCCACCTTTGTGAGGCTTCCTGGACTGCACATTTCTTTCCCTTGAGCTATCACTAAGTGTGTCCTCTTCAAAATTTGATTCACTGCTTCTTTCCATGATGCTTGTCTTAAAGATGTAATGTGATGATGGTATAGTGAACAATGACAATGGGTGAGGACAAAGAAGATGAGTATGAAGAGATTTTGCAAATGGAACAATAGTAATAAAGTGGAGTAGGGTAATGAAGGGAAAAATTTAGTAAATTAGGGTTTTGACTTATAAGGGACTTAGGGTTTAATAAAGAGAATTAGTTTCTTAGGGGAAAAGGGAAAGGGAAAATGGAATCAATGGGTAGTTTTAGGGCAATGAAGTTTGGGAAAAGGGAAAAAGGATGTTGGTTTTGTAATGAGGTGAAAATTTTGCAATAAGTTGAAAATGTATGAAGGCAAGCTAGGGTTTTGATTTTAGGAAGCAAAACTCATGAACAAAACATGAAGAAGACTAATTTCAGCTCAAGATGGATGAACACTTACTTGTAGGAGTGAAATGTAGTATTTGAGAGAATTTGGGATGAGTTTGAGTGAGTTTGGAACCTACCTAGCCAATGCGCAGCGCACTGGGCCCAAAGCACAGCCCCTGCCTGATGCGCAACGCTTGTGTATTTTTACATTGCGAAAAATTGTTTGATGTGCAGTGCCGATTTGATGCGCAATGCCAACCCTCTGATGTGCAGCGTCAGGCAAATTTTGGGTTTTCTTCCTCCTTTGCTTAATTTCCCTTCAAATCGCGATTTTGGCTCTCCACTTGATGTTTTGCACAATAAAATGAATAACTTGCATGAATTTACTTTATATATGATGCACTTTAATTTTTTCCTCATTACAAACCCACTTTTATAAAGTCTTAGTCACTTTTCTCAAAAACTCTATTTTTCATTTAGAAGTTTGACTTTTTCTTGGCACTTTGATGGACTGATGTCTTGGTGTTTTTTGTTTTTTTGTAGTGGCATGAGTTGGGAAGGTGACCAGGAACAACTGCTGAGCTTATTACATATAAAAACACTTAAATTACATGAAATTTGTACAGAAAATTGAAAAACTCTGTTTTCACCTCAAAATAGAGTTTTGAGGTAAAAAAAAAAAATTATTGGGCATATCAAAAGTAAATTTATGATTTTATGAACTTGTTCATCCTCCTCATGTGCCTGCTGACCTTTTATTCAATTTTGGATGACCATAATGGCAAACCCTAAGGCCTAGTGAAACTAAACCCTAAAATTGACTAAAATGAACTAAAATGACTATAAATAACTGAAAAGAGGTTTTGAACGAGCCAGCAGGTATATGATATGAGGGAAATTGAAATGGAAACCACTACCATCAGTTGATCCATGAGCTAATGGAATGCAGTTGATCGAATGAGACACCTAATATGTGTGCAAAAGAGCAATTTGATCACTGATGGAAGTGTGAAGATACTGACACTAACATTGGCTCCAATGGGGATGGTAGCTCCTGGGAGGTGCCAGGAACCACAAATATCTGGAAAAGTAGATAAGTGCCTTCGTCCATTGGGAAATATGGAGTCAATAACTTCAGAACACCAAAACAAACACCTTGACTCAAGACTCATAACTAAACCGACTCAACTAAGACTACCTCAACAACTGACACTAAATAATCAAAAAATAAAGCTAGACATTCAACTTTATAGCCTTCACTTCAGGCCCCAAGCTAAATGAATGGTGACACTGCAAACTTTGCAATGAAAGGAATAAAATGATATGTACAATGTCAAAATGTGATAGCAAAAAACTCCTTAGAGATAGTATCGTTTCAGAAGTCGACCATTTACTGGTCCTCTTGGACAATCTTCCCCGTTCATTTCTTTGAGTAGAAAATCATTTTGACCTCTATATGCAGGAATTCTGTATGGTCCCTTCCACAAGTTCTCGAACTTGCCGTGCTTGCCTTTATCCTCGTTTCGAGCATCCCATCATAACACTATGTCTTCAATCTGAAATTTGTTTGCCTTTACCTTCTGATCATAAATCTTTTTAATTCTCTCCTGCAACCTAAAGATATTATGAAAAAATTCCTCTCCTGTTTGCTGTAAATGGATCATTTGGCTTATTCTCCGCTGAAAATGATCTTCCTTGCTCCCAACTTCCTATAGAAGTTTAACAACCGGGACTGTGAGAGATGTCGAGAATACCGTGTCAATATTGTATACAATCTCGAACGGAGACATTCCTATTGACTTCTTTTGGCTTACTCTATCAGCCCATAGTGCATTAACCAATTTTCATGCCAGCTTTTCTTATTGGTTTCCAGCAGCTTTTTAATGATGTTGACCAATGACTTGTTTAAGGATTCAACCAATTCGTTACCTTGCGGATAATATTTAGTAGAATGTCCTAAGGTAATTTTGTATTTGCTGCAAAATTCAATCATCTTTTTGGAATTGAAAGCGGCTACATTATCTGTAATAAGTTTGTTAGGACAACCAAAACGTGACAAAATATTTGTTTCAAGAAACTGAATTATTACGGAGTCCGTGGCTTGCCGAGTGGGGATTGCCTCAATCCACTTTGTGAAATAATCTTTCGCTGTTAATATCCACTTGTGCTGAGCTGAAGATGTGGGATGAGTCTCTCCAATAAAATCTAGGCCCCATTGCTGAAATGGTGCGCTAACTTCGACTGGCTTGAGAGGTAGAGGCTGCAACTTTCTTCTTCCCTGAAAAATATGGCATTCATGACAGCTTGTGATAGTTTTATAAACATCAACAAACAAGGTAGGCCAATAGTACCCTACTCTCAAAATTTTGTTAGCCGTCGTCTTCCAAAATAAGTGACCTCCACAGTCTCCCTTATGGAAATCACTCATGACCTGTTGGGCTTCATCTTTAGTTAAGAAATTCAGCAAAATGCCTCCAGGATCCTTCCAATAAATTGCATTGTTCAGAATACAAAATCTAGCAGCCTTAAGTTTTAGAGTTCTACCTTTATTTTTAGCCATCCCCAGTGGTGGTGAAAGGTGTTGAAGCACGTACACAATATCTGAATACCAAGGAGATTGGTGAAAAATTTCAGATACCTGAATTAGTGAACTATCTTTGTCTTCTTTAGACATGGTTGTAATCAGATTTATGTCCAATGCATGTAGATTGGACTTGGCTATTAACTTTTCTAGACCCTACCCCTTGATTAGCTTTGTTGGCTTTATCTCCAAGTCATATTCCAGCAATGTTGGGATCCATTTGCCTCGCCTTCCTTCTGGATTTGTTTGTACCAAAACATCTTTAACTGCTGCTTTAGGGATGTAAGCAAGGACATGAGAGTGTAGAATATATACTTGGAAATATTTCAAAGCTTTAACTAAGGCAAGGGATTGTTTCTCAATTATGTTATATTTCAAGGCTACATCTCTTATTGTCCTACTAAAAAAGGCAATTGGTTTTTCTAGCTGATCTCTTTTCTACATTAGAACTACTGCCATAGTATGTTCAGAAGAAAATGAAAATAATATGAAATCCTGTGAATAATCTGGACTGATCAAAATCGGGGCTGAATAAAGAGCCAACTTTACAAGGTTAAAAGACTTCATAGCTTCCTCAGTCCACTTGATCACACTATCCTTCTTCAACATATTAGTGATTTCCCTTAAGTGTTTAGCTAGATTAGGCACAAAATGATGTAAGAAGTTCATCTTTCCATTAAATGCTTGGATCTCTTTCTTATTACGAGGAAAATATATCTTTTCTATAGCTTCCACCCTAGCAGGATTGATGTAGATTCCTTCCTTTGATTTTATGTGATCGAGAAGCTTCCCTTCATCCATAGAAAACAAGCTCTTTTTGGGATTGAGTGATATTCCATATTTTCTACACGCTGAAAAACAATTTTCAGATGGTAAAGATGCTCCTCATCTAAATTTGAAAAGGCATTCAAATCATTAAGATACACTACTAAAAACACATCTTTTTCATTTGCGAAGGCAATGTCCATGGCACGTTGAAATGTTGCTCCAACATTCTTTAAACCGAACGACATCTTGGCATAATGGAGTTTCCCCCAAGGAGTGGTGAATGCTGTCTTGTCCCTGTCATCATCATGAACCAAAATTTGATTGTAACCAGAATATCCATCGAGCAGTGACATACAAGGTGCTCCAACTACTCTTTGGAGAATGTGGTCCATTTTCGACAACGGGTAGTTATCTTTTAATGACACTTTATTCAAATTTCTTAAATCTATGCACAATATGATCTCACCTGTCTTTTTCCTCACAGGAACCAGATTGGAGATCCAATCTGAAAATATGATTGGAACGATTATACCAGCCTTGTACAATCGATTTACCTCTTTTTCTATTGATGCCAACAATTTCAGATTTATCCTTCTCATCTTTTGGCGAAATGGCTTCTGATTTGGCTTAATAGGAATTATATGTTGAATTATACTTTTGTCATACTCCTTTAAATCTGTATAGTCCCAAGCAAATACATCAGAAAATGAAGAAAATAAAATAATGTATTTAGCTTTTACCTGAGGAGGTAATGCCTTTAACAACTTCACCATCTTTGGATTCTCTGCTGTTTCGATATTTACATCTTCAACACCCTTTTCGGTTGGCACTAGGCTTGGCTTTCGGGCTACATCATCTTGATCAAATAATTCCTCTAAAGGTATAAGGCCTTTAGGGATGACATTATCTTTCAACTGCAAGACTTCCATCTGATTTACCTCTATCTCTGATTCACCATCATCTCTCTCACAATATATAGAAGTGTCTTTATATTTTCCTTCATTTTGCAGAAAATCATCAATTTCTTTGCCATCCTGAAACACCTGCCAATATCTTAGATTATCAGGGACAGTTGGGTGATGCTTCACATGAATTTCAAACCTATTGTTTGAATTCATTGGGATCTTTAAGTTACTTGTAGCTGTAGTAAGAGAATCTGCAATGACATTTTGTGTACGAGGGACACATGTCAAGGTATAATATGGAAACAACCTCAAAATATCTCAAATTTCATTATGGGAAGCCCTCATTCGCGGATGTTTGGCTTGGTATTCACCCTTGACTTGTTTGATTACTAATTCTGAGTCGCCATAAACTGAAATCCTCCTTGCATTCAACTTCTTGAGTATCTTCAACCCTGCAATCAGTGCCTCACACTCGGCTTCATTGTTAGAACAATCGAAAGCCAATTTACATGAATAAATTCTTACATTGCTTGGGAGTTTATTTGGTAGGAAAACATGGCTGCATATCCAAATCCCAATTCCTACACCATCCTTACCTACTACTCCATTGAAATCCATACTCCATAAACCAACTTCTTCCTCCAAGTGCTTGAATTCTGTTTGCTCTTCTACCTTTGGCTACTGTCCATCAATTTTCTGCTGCTGGTAGAATGTAGACTATTCAGTGATACTTGCAAGCCTTTGTCTCTCTTGATCAAGTACTGCCCTGAAATTTTATGTTATCTCTAGAACATCTTCCACTTCAACTAGCTGGCTATTTACATCATTAAAACCACTATTTGAATAAAGAACAAAAGATTCTAAATTTGTATGTACATATTTAATTGGATGATTCAAAGGTTTCTTCTTGCTTGTGATCATATACTTCATCTTCTTCTCCCTATATAATTTTCTCAGCTGACCAAACACGGGAATAGTGGCATAGGAGAAATCTAATTGCAATGTCCCTTTCAGTTTTGCACCCCACGACCTAGATAAAAGCATGCCAAATCTAGGGGGAATGTCGGCCACAACTACATCCATGAGAACATTCTTTGCTGGTATCTGATCTAAAGTTACAACCAAATCCTTAATGAGACCAATACATTTGACCCTACCAGAATCAAAGGAATAAATATCATGATATTTACGAGTGATGTCCAGACCCACTTTTTCCATAGTTTCCTTTTGCATCAGAATGTGAGATGCTCCTGAATCAAGCATGGCGTTGTGCAATACATACTCATGTAATATAAGGCTAATGTAAAACGGGGCAACTTCACTATCCTCAGATTGGCCTTCTAATGTAGGACCAAAAATAAGCTCAGGTTGGTCATCTTCCACATTAACCATATCAGACAGGGGATATACATTCAAAATCTTTGACACTTGACTCTTATAATTGCTATTCTTCATTAATTCAGTCAGAGGTATCAACATTTTTAACTTGTGATCTCATTCTCTAAGCTAAAGGCTGTAATTTTATCTACCTCTTTGGCTGGAGAATCCTTCTTTTTATACTTTTCCTTTGTTGTACTTGGCTGATTTGTCTTCTCATTTGCAAATTGTACTTTGCTAGAAGTAGGATCTGCTAGCTCCTTTCCTTTTTTCTGAACATTTGGAGAGTCATTCTTAGGCTGTGTTGCCTCCTTTTAATTTTGGACCAGATTGATTGGTACATCCCTGCTCTTGAGTGAATACTGTCTTTGCTGCGCTGTCAGTGCATTCATATATCCCCTCTGACATTCATCTAATTCTTCCTCCAAAACTGTTTCAATGGCTAGTATAAAATCGTCATCTTTCTGTACAATTGGGCTTTTTGAATATTCCTCATCCTCCGTGATATAGATAGGAAAACCATCTACTGTAAAAAAGTGATTTTCTTCTCCTATTGGATCTTCATCATCCTCTGACTCCAGGCCATGCACATAATTCTGCTGTAGAGGTGTTTTGACTCGCTGTTGTTTTGATTGATCTTGTGCTCTTTGCTCCCACTGTTTGATCCTGAACTATGGTTGCTGCTGACCACAGAAATTTGGATTTCTGATTGGTGTCTCAGGCTTATTTGCACTTGTCAATCTATCAAACATTTTCTCAATTTTACGAAGAAAATGATTAGCTTCTACATCCGAGGAAGAAGCCTCCTTCCTTATGGTCACTTTTTTCTTGGTCTTTGTCCTAGCTCTCTTAGCTGGCAGATTTACCTCCACACTCACTGCAATTTTCTGCATATCCTCCAATGTAGCAGGATCCCGTTCTCTTAATTGATATGCCATGTCGGGATCAAAACCATCGGGGAATTTTATCAAAGATAGCCCCATCAGAGGTTTGATATTAGCTGGAATAACATTATAGACAGTATTGAATCTCACACTGTAATCTTGAACACTTTCACCAACATTCCTATTTATATTTTCATACTCGAAAAGAATTTGGAGTGGATTTTTCTTTACCTCCCAACGATCCAGAAATTGTCTATGAAGAATCGGCAATGTATTGATAGTCCCTGCGAGTAGTGCTCTGAACCACTTTCGAACCTTGCCTCCAAAACTTTGCACAAATAGTCGCATGGTCACATTCTCTTCATCTATCTCATGAAGATCAAAGAAGTCGTTCATCCTGTCAACATGTTGCTGCGCTGTGATACCTTGAGTAGCATCAAACAATGGTATCTTACTTTAGTAATCAGCAGACATAACATCCAAGTTCTGTGGCAAAACGAGAGGTGCATATTTGTTAGCCATTACTCGAGGTGGATTGGAAACTGGCCTTGGAGAAACAGGAGGATTTATAACAACAATGACAATTGATGTGATGGGTGTATGAGGTGTCGAAGGAGGAGAAGATGTGATGGGTGTTTGAGGTGTTGAAGGAGGAGAAGAGATGACAGATCTCTGATCAGATATTCTAGGTTGCATGGGAAGGGTGGGGATAAACTGAGGTTGAGAATGAACTTCAAAACTAGACAAGATAGCAGATGAACCAAGAGTAGCAGATATTGATTCTAGGAGCTCGGGAATATTGGTAGCCACATAGATGATTGAAGAGAAGTCAAAATATAAGCATCAATTGATCTATTCACTCTTTCAATTTCAAGGTCTTGGACAAATTGTGGATTTAAAACGGTATCACCAATCACATTGTCAGATTTGGTTTCAAACAAGGATAGATCAAAGTGTTCATCAAAAGGGAGATCTTCAAGATATTGAAATTCGACTGGGCATGAATGAGATCTGAAAACCGGTCTTAGACTCAATGAACTTTCTTTCCTGAGTATTCTTGGAATGAGATTAGGATTTTCAAACATGGGTGGAGGATCAGGATCAGGATTGGCCCTGGTGTATCTTGTTGAAGCCAGTGTGTTTGATCTTTTCCCAAAATTCAGATGGACATTACGTAATGAATTCTAAACATATCATCCAAAAGTCTAGAATTTATTTTAACAGTACTGGGGTAATAATTTTCATTTCTTCCCCAGTATGGTCACCACTATTTTAGTGCCTAAATCTACCTCAGGCTGAAGGAAGGTAGGTCTAGGGTAACATCAAACCACACTTAACCTGGTAGCTAGCCCTATCAGGTCGGGAGAGGGCTCTCTCCTTGTCAATCTCAATTAGAATATGGCAACTAGGGCTTGAGATGACTGAAATGAATGCTAATTTTAGGTTAGGTATATGGATCAAAGAAGTTTGTTTGATTTTAAGTTTTGGTTACTGGATCAATTGGAGAAGGCAGCTTGGGTCCGAGAAATCAACTCAAGGATACAGTCATGTCCTGTGGGGCAAGGTGGACAAAGGTTTATGTACTAGCAACGGATTTGAGATGGTAGAGTAGGCAACTGAGGAGTTTAGGAGGGAATAATAAACTATGAATCCTCTTCAAACAGTGAAAACATTGAAAAACAAATGCATTCCCAAGACAAAGCACTGTAAATTAGTGTATTTTATCTATTCACCTTGAATCATTTAGTTTAGAAGAAAGAGAGAGATGTGGATACATATAAAACATCAGAGAAAACTCATTACAAAGAAGAAACAATACATAAACTCACTGTCACAAGAATCCCACAAAAATAGATGTGGAACTTGGTTTTATTCCTTGCCAAACTATTGATACAAATGTTCAATGAGTCCAATGCTTCTGTGAAAGTCCAACCTTTACAAATGACTAAGAAAATACATAATATAAGCAAGGAAACCACTCATGCTAGCTATCAGGGTCGAATCCATGAGAAAAGGGGTGGTTTCAACCATATCTAAACTAAGAACAAGAATATAGGCAGTGGAACAACTTGCCTCTAAAACTTAGGAAACCAATTCATTACAGTTCAAAACCACTTGGAACTTGATGTATCTACCCTATGAGGTGATTTTGATCAATATTTACATCAAACACATCATTTACCATGTACACATTTACCAAGAAAATAAGAAAAGTCAACCAGAGAAGAAACTGGGAAAAATTCTGAGTTTTTAGGCAAAATTAGCAAAAAATTGCCTAATGCACAATGCCCTGAACCTGATGCATGACGCCGCTTCAAGGCTACTTCTGTAGGCCTTTCACTTCACCAAATCAGGTCTAAGATGGCTTGCTGGAAAGCTCTACCTATCTAGTTTCTGGAACACATTGCATTTTCTAATTTGGAGTTGATTTTACCCTTAAAAAATCATTTCTCCCAAGACTATTTCCTGTGGGTCCAAAAAGTGGCAGAGAGGGCAGTTTTTAGGTTCTTTTTTGCCTTTTAGATGACCTAGATCTTCTCCAAAATTTATGAAACTTTCTGGGTATTATTTTTTTCATGCTGAATCCAAAACCATAAGCCATTTGTCAAAAGAGTGACCCAACTCAATGCGCAGCACCGGTGGGGCTGCACATCAACTGAAATTTCCTGTGTTTTTATTTACAAAATTGCAAAATGACAAAAGTTTCCCAAAATTTCTTCAAATTTGGCAAGAGGCAACCTCATTAAGTGCTTTTCTGAGCTAATGAATCTTCAGCCAAGATCTTGAGTTTATCTTGTTCTTTCTTGGCCCTCAAGGCTCTCTTTAACTTAGCTTTTAACCTATTTACCCTTGTTTTGCAAATCTTATTCTGAGCTAAGTAATGATAGGCCATATGGCACAACATTTTCTTTTCTTTGTTAGCATTCTCAAGCATCTTCTCAAGGTGAATGTTCACCCTCTCCAACCATGATTCTCAGTTAGCCTCAATTTCTTGCTCAAGGGATGTCATCTTGATTTTTCTTCTCTTTGCCTCTTGCCTATTTGCTCTAATCATTTGCAACTCCATAATAGATTGCTTATCTGTCTCTTTCTTGTTTTCCTGCTCAAGAAGGTTGATGATCCATTTGTCCCTCTCAAGGTCAAGTGATAAGGTTTGTATTTCAGCCTCCTTCTCTTTGATAATCATGTACTTGAGTCTTGACCTTTGAGAGCCCAAATCAATGACATCCTCCTCATCACAACAAAATCCCTGTCTTTCCCTTCAGTAGGGCCCTCCTCATTCATCTTTCTCTTTCCTTTATCTCTACCTTTTGACTATTGGTCAACCTGTATAGCTGGAGAATAAGGCAAATCCCCTTTCACCCCCGGTAAAGATAACATTTTCCTGTGGTCCGGTGAAGAAAATGAGACCCCTTCCACCCCAGGTGGAGATACTACTCGCCTGGCAGAAGCAAAAAACCTCCTTGTGCCTCTCTCATAGGTGACAAACACATGAACATGAACCTCCTCTATTTTACTTTCAGGTTCTTTTTGTTGCCCGAAAGGTTCACCTTCCTCTTAAGGATCTGAAAATATTTGAGGCCCCTTGAAGCATTCATGGGCAATGAAAGTTTCCCATGACACTCCCAACTGAGTGAGATGATGCAAAACAATAATTTTGATGACAGAAAAATGATAAATACTATTGAGCTGCTGTGGATATGGTTTTCTTTTTGCAATCACTGTCATCCTCTCTATGTTTTTACATATGAAATAATGAATGCTCATCATTCTGACCCTGGTGAAGTGCATAAGCAATTTGATGTGGTAGGCATAAAGTTTGGAGAACCTACCCTCACATGTAAAGTATTTGATGATAAGCTTCATGAGTGGAACATACTGGTCCTCCAAGAATTTGAAAGGAAACACCCTGCTAGGTTTACCATGGTACTTGGCATTGATATAAGGTTCATAATGCTGCTTACTGATATTTTGCCTTTTGTTCCACTTTTCCCCTACATCTGGCGTTCTTGTGGCCTCTGCAATGATAGTTGGTGAAAGAGTGAAATTGACCCCAGTAAGATGCACCATATTGTTATCCATGTTTATCACAAACTGCCTTGCTAACTCATGGTGATATTTGACCCTCTCAACCATTTCACAAAACTCAAAACAAGACTGATATCTGAAACATGTGGTGGCTAGTGGGCAAGCAAGGAGTTCACTCATGCTAATAGGTTCCTCCCTAATGATTTTTCCACCTTTGTGAGGCTTCTTGGACTTCACATTTCTTTCCCTTGAGCTATCACTAAGTGTTTCCTCTTCAAAATCTGATTGACTGCTTCTTTCCATGATGCTTGTCTTAATGATGTAATGTGATGATGGTATAGTGAACAATGACAATGGGTGAGGACAAAGAAGATGAGTATGAACAGATTTTGCAAATGGAACAATAGTAATGAAGTGGAGTAGGGGAATGAAGGGAAAGATTTAGGAAATTAGGGTTTTGACTTATAAGGGACTTAGGGTTTAATAAAGGGAATTAGTTTCTTAGGGTAAAGGGAAAGGGAAAATGGAATCAATGGGTAGTTTTAGGGCAATGAAGTTTGGGAAAAGGGAAAAAGGATGTTGGTTTTGTAATGAGGTGAAAATTTTGCAATAAGGTGAAAATGTATGAAGGCAAGCTAGGGTTTTGATTTTAGGAAGAAAAACTCATGAACAAAACATGAAGAAGACTAATTTCAGCTCAAGATGGATGAACACTTACTTGTAGGAGTGAAATGCAACATTTGAGAGAATTTGGGATGAGTTTTAAGTGATTTTTGAACCTCCCTGGTTAATGCGCAGCGCACTGGGCCCAATGTGTAGCGCCTATGTATTTTTACACTGGGAAAAACTATCTGATGCGCACCACCGGTTTGATGTGCAGCGCCAGGCAAATTTTTGCTGCAAATTTTGGGTTTTCTTCCTCCTTTTCTTAATTTCCATTCAAATCGCTATTTTGGCTCTCCACTTGATGTTTTGCACAATGAAATAATAGCTAGCATGAATTTACTTTATATATGATGCACTTTAATTTTTTCCTCATTACAAACCCACTTTTATAAAGTCTTAGTTACTTTTCTCAAAAACTCTATTTTTCAATTAGAAGTTTGACTTTTTCTTGGCACTTTGATGGACTGATGTCTTGGTGTTTTTTGTTTTTTTGTAGTGACAAAAGTTGGCAAGGTGACTAGGAACAACTGCTGAGCTTATTACACATGGAAACACATAAATTACATGAAATTTGTACAGAAAATGGAAAAACTCTATTTTCACCTCAAAACAAAGTTTTGAGGTAAAAAAAAGATTTATTGAGCATATCAAAAGTAAATTTATGATTTTATGAACTTATTCATCCTCGTCATGTGCCTGCTGACCTTTTATTCAATTTTGGATGACCATGATGGCAAACCCTAAGACCTAGTGAAACTAAACCCTAAAATTCACTGAGATGAATTGAAATGACTATAAATACCTGAAAAGAGGTTTTGAATGAGCCAGAAGGTATATGACATGAGGGAAATTGAAATGGAAACTAGTACCATCAGTTGATCCATGACCTAATGGAATTTAGCTGATCGAATGAGACACTTAATATGCGCGAAAAAGTGCAATTTGAGCACTGATGGAAGTGTGAAGATACTGACACTAACATAACTAAAGGAAAATACTTAATCTACTTCTACAATCAATTTTGCGGAAGATTAATAGATTTGAGCAAGATCAAGTAGAACACATAACCAGAAGCAGAATCAATGCACATGAAACACAAAAGAATACTCAAGGGAAAGCCCCAACTAAAAAACCCACTATCTCTATTATCATACAAATGGAAATATCTCAGGATTACACATAGCTTTAGCTCTCACAGCTAGCCAGCTCTCAGTACAATCCTCACAGATGCTCACAGGAAAAATAAACTTCTCATTAAGTCCTCCACACTACCCTCCACACTACCCTCCAAGCTCCTATTTCCTAGCGTAGTTTTTCCTGGGTGATCTAGTTGTTACCATGTGTAACACTGGTCACTCACACTGATCTTACACCCTATAAAACTGCGCAAATCTCAGGGAATGAATTCCTTCTGCATGCAAGAGTTTTCATTATAGGGAAATTCTAGCAACTGATAGTACACTATCCCTGTCTTTAATCTCAACTGGGTCTTTCTCTGAATAGTCATGCATGAGTTATTTATGAGAGAATCTTCAGTTATCTAAAGTACACTAGTTTGATGCATACAAGCATTAACTGACTGAACTCACAATTAGTTCCTCAAACTGTTTGGAACTAATTTAACTGGACATAACTTAGTTAACTGAGCTAACTAATTACAACTCATCCTTATCTCCTTAATTAAGGGATAATCTCCTTAATTTAAGGGATAACTGTTGCATGAATTCACAAAGACTTCTAGCTTGAATTTCTCCAACTAATTAATCCAAGATGAATTAATTAATTATTTTTCAAAGCTGGTGAAACTAAATTTTAATTTTAATTCTCAATTCTAATTCAAGGTCAAATTAAAATTAGAATATTCTTGTTGCCACATTTCAACAAGAGGAAGAAGAGAAAGAGAGAGAAGAAGACAATGCCCCATCTAAATCTTCGAGTGAATATACTTCTTCATCTTCTTTGCATCATTCAAATGAAGATATCAATGGAAGGATTCAAGTAGAGAATGATGAATTGAGGAGACTTCTACATTGAAGAAGCAAAAGAGGAGAATAAAATATTGTAGCTTCAATGACAAGCCACATAAGAGGCCTTAGAAAAGTTGAAGTGCAACAAAGGCTTAGCAAAGCCATCATCACTTATTTTAGAATCAACAACTGAGGTAAACAATGTTGATAGTCCTTCAGTTTCATTTTCACATGATATTATTTCTGTTGGAAGCCTTGAGGTACCTATTTTAGGACCTGACATGAGACTCCTTGCCAAGATGGGGTGTAAAGGAGGAGGACTTGGCATCAATGGCCAATGAATGATTTAGCCATTGGAGGTCATACGAAGACCTCAATTTGTAGGATTGGGATACATTAAAGGAGGATGTTCAAAGGCAATAGAAGCTTCCAAGCCATTGCCGAAACCATCGCTAAAAGAGGATGTTGTAAGCACATCACAATCTTCTTGTGTCAGTAAGCATTGCAAAGAAAGAGATAAGGAAAGCTCTCATCGCCATGATCACACCAAAGAAAACCATGCATGGTATATGTTGTAGTATCCATTGTCCTTTTAATTCTATTTTCAGTTTTATTACAAAAAATGAAAAAATCAAATCATTGTCTAAAGGTCATGCAGGTTCAAGAGGAGCGATCAAGAGATAACTTGATAATTACATTGAGGTGTGCTATGGGGAAGCAATGAGCACGAAGATTAATTAAAGATCAACGCCCACAGTTGACCGTGACATTAGCATGGTTGACCACAATGTGTGGTCTGAAATTACTGCGGGGGTTCAACTTCGTTGAAGCTCCTGTACATTCTTTACCGCTACGGTGAGCTCCCAAATCTTTCCACCCCATGTCGCTCATTCCACGTCTTCTACCGCTTTCATCTGTTAATTTCCCACGTTAGTGGAAATAAAGGGAAAAGTAGAAATTTAAAAGAAATAACTTATTTTATTTGCTTGATGGATTTTGAATGTGAGAAACCCGTGAGAAGATCTAGGCTGTTTGATCAACATGCCACAGATCCGACGGTAATCACGCAGTTAACTAGAACAGGGTTTATTTCGGAAATTAGACGTGATGATTTATGAAATACAATTTAATTCGCTGAAGTTCGGGCCAATTGCAGCCATCCATAGAAAGAGACGGGATCTGACGGATATCGGGTTGAAAAGTAATTGAGTTTTATCTTTAAAATCAGACCCAATAAATCATTAGTTGGAAGTTTTATTTCCTATCAGCTCCGTATGGGAGTCAAAGGGGCATTGAAAAACGGATGCGATAAAGTTTTGTTAAAACATGTTTAAAGTTTCATGAGTTCCAAGGTATTGGACCGTCCATCGAAGGGGTGATTGGATGGTGATCGCGTACAACTCAGGCAAATGCGACAGGTTTATGAACCAGAGTTTTTAATTCTTTGAGTTCCGTGGTAAGCGAAGGTTTCCCATATTTTGTGTAAATTAATCAATTTCACTATTTTAGAAAAATGATAAAAGTTAGAGGCAGATAACTAAAATTCCAAAGGAAAGGTAATTGGTCGAGTTTCTTAGTGTTTCTGCCAATCAAAACACTCTTGATATATATGTGGGCCCAAGTTCACGCACAGAGTTCTTGTAAAATTGCAGTTTGTTGTGTTAAAACAATCTAACTGTTGTAGGTTTTAACCCCCGTGTGACGCCCGCCCCCAATTAGCGCAACGAAGAGGGAGCTCTGACCCCCCTCTAACCCCCTGTTTAACTATGTGGGCTAGTCGTGGAAAGAATATAACACAACCTGACATTCTCCCACTTGTTGTTTTCTTTCCAGAAGGGGCCACAAGAGAGCGTAGTCATTTATCCAACCCTGCAACGACCATTGTTTCTCTACACCAAGAGAACTTCTTAGAGCTCACAGATTTTGTTAATGCATCTGCAGTATTATTCAAAGTGTCCACCTTTACTAGCAACACCTTTTTTTCTTCTATGATATCCCTCAAAAAGTGATACTGAACATCAATGTGCTTTGTATTTGAATGATATGCAGGGTTCTTTGCCAAGAAAATTGCACTTTGGCTGTCACAGTCTATCCTTATAGCTCCCTGTACTAACCCCATACTTGAACACAATCTCTGCAACCAAACTGCTTCCTTGCTTGCATGAGTGGCTGCCATGTATTCTGCCTCTGTAGTTGATAGTGCCACTACAGATTGTTTCTTACTCATCCAACTGACTGCACCTCCAAATAGGTTAAACACATACCCACTTGTAGATCTTCTCTGATCCACATCTCTAGCCTAGTTTGCATCAACAAAGCCACGAATATCCAACATTTTGTCCAATCCTGGTCTTCGTTGGTAGCACAAACCATAATCACTAGTTCCACGCAATACCTGAAAACTCGCTTCACTGCTCTCCAGTGCTCCTTCCCTGGTTTTGACATAAACCTGCTCAATACTCCCACTGCATGTGCAGTGTCTGGTCTAGTATAGACCATTGCATACATCAAGCTACCGACTGCACTTGCATATGGAACACGGTACATGTCCTCTTCCTCTTCTTGTGTCTTGGGACTCTGTTCAGTAGATAACCTCACACCTACAGGAATAGGAACCTTCATTGGTTTACTATCCTTCATATTAAACCTCTGTAGTATTGTCTCGACATACTTCCTTTGGTTTAACTAGAGCTTCCTCTTTTCCTGGTCTCTTTTAATTTCCATGCCCAAAATATAGCTTGCAGCACCAAGATCTTTCATGTTGAATTTGGAGGACAATTGGGTCTTCAAATCCTGGATAATTTATTTGTCCTTTCCAACTAGCAACATATCATCAACATACAAGACTAGATAAATAACACGGTCACCAATTAATTTAAAATACACACAGTGATCTACTTTGCTTCTGGTGAAGCCAAGTCCCCGTATAAATGTATCAAATTTCTAATACCACATCCTTGGTGACTGTTTTACCCATACAGAGACTTCTTTAACTTGCATACCAATTCTTTCTTACCCTTCATTGCAAAACCTTCAAGTTGCTTCATGTAGATCTCCTCTTCCAGATCCCTGTGAAGAAACACTGTCTTCACATCCATCTGTTCTACCTCAAAATCAAAAGTAGTAGCAACAGATAACAGTAATCTAATAGAAGTTACCTTGGCAACAAGAGAAAAATATCACCAAAATCAATTCCCGGCACCTGGGAATAACCTTTTTCTAGTGTTAGCCTTGTTGGAATTTGGCCCAAAAAGGAATCCAAATATGCTCTTTAAGCCCTCAAAAGACATTAAAATCTTGCCAAATATGAAAACCAGCATAGGAGAAGAGCCCTTGGAAGGGCAGAAAAGCACTATCGGGAGGCAAATGCCAAAGAAAACCGTGAAAAAACATGTATCACAGGCATAAACATAGAAACACACAACAACTATCAGATCTGGCTGATCAACAGTTCAGATCTAATCAGCGGGTATCAGTGTAGACAGTATGGAACTTGCGACAGTGATCGATGATGCAATGTGGATCGTCGATCAAGCATGTAGATCGACGACCCACATCACTTCACTGGATCACTATCGGGGATTACAGGGAGCGCTAGCAATGGCTCTGGGCATGAGCGATATGCCATTGCGATCAGATCGCATCACTATATCGTAGCGGAGCAGCACCATGGGGCGGGTCCTATGCACAGGTATATGTGCGACTCGACGAACCAGACCCGACGGTATTATAAGTATTATTTCATAAGATTTCTGGTCTGCCAAAAGGCATTTTCATATGTATTTTGTGTATTTTTGTTATTTAATGAAATACAAAGGGGCAACGATGATGCGATAAGACCCGGACTCGAAAGGGTTCAGGAATGAAAATATATAATTTTTTCAGGTCTGCCAAAGCAAATTTCTCATGATTTTCAGTGTTTTTTAACATATCCAAAATACAAAGGGAAGCAAGGGAACAGGCCACTAACGACTTGCGATAGCGACCCAAAGGGTGGACCCAATAGAGGAATAGGCCATGTTTAAGAACTCTTTAAGTCTAGAAAGCATAGAGATGGGTGGGATTTCTCATTGTTGCAGTGTTTTATGTATAGAATAGAAAATCAGTAATTGATTAGTAATTGAAGGGATTTCAAAGGGTCGTTGCAAGTATTTCATAAGCCCGATACCCATTCCATCACAAAATAGAGGCCAGGAAATACTTGTCGTGAGACAGAAGGCTAAAAGGGGAAAGGTGACAGCGTAGCTCATCCAAAACCAACAAATGATCATGGAGCATCGCTTGCACGAGCGAGCTCCTAGACAGCGTAGCAAACTAATAGAATGAAGTTACTTTGCGGTTATAAGAACAAACCTTCGAGCCCACACTTGCCTAGTTAGGGCATCAAATAGTGAAAGGACAGAAAGGATAGATTAAGACATGCCAAGCCTTTGAGAGCTCAAGAGCATTATAAAAGGCCTATAAATGGCTGAAAGTTAAATGTACGAAGGGTTCAACTTCTGGAGACTGTGGGGACTTTGCTACTCAAGCTTCTCATCTTCATTCTAGCAATATAAGCTTCTTTTGTTGTTATATGTTCAATTTCCATTTTCTCTTCTGTTCTAAGCTTGCACTTAAACAGGTTGTTCATGTTTTCTTTTGTGTCTAATGCCAAATAACTGTCATCTTATCTCTGCATTGATAAATTAGATTTGCAAGTTTCATTTACTGCTTGTAGCTAGCCATTCATATGTGTTTATATATGCATCTTCCAGTATAGTCAGTATTCTCCATCTATCCATTATCTACACACTATTGAGCATTAGTGGTCTAAAGCCTTGTAAAGCTGAGGGTGTTCATCCATGTCTTGAGTAAAAACAGAGTTGAAATGGTTATGTGGCTTGATCCAACCTTCATCCATTCCAATAGTTCCGAGAACAATATTGAAGATTATATTTTACCAGGCATCTCTGAGCTGCAACCTAGGAGAGTTTCCTGGAGTGATAACATAATTGGTGTCATTACCAGGGAGAGGAGACTGAAGCTCAAATTCCTTGGGAGATGACATATAACCAACATTGATGATAGACAAAGCCTAGACACGTTTTCAGTTGTAATCATCTATCTTGCGACTCTACTGAAGGACGAACCTCTTGGCAACTCCACTTCATACTTATGGCTCAGTTTGTAAGGCATACTCGGAGAAATCCTTAGAAGCCACAAGCTGACCCAGTGCCTGATCCTGAAAAAAGCATCAAAGAGAGGAAGGTATTGTAGAAAGGAGCATCGGGTTTAGGTAAATCTAAACAATATTCTATATCTCTTCAAGAAAATCCTTTAATAGAACAAATACATGTTGAGAGTATAGCTTCTAATACTAGAAGTGAAGAAAAAATCTTAGAAATTCATAAAGCTCCTTATTCTTTAGGTTCTCATTTGGTTGTAAGCCCAAAGGAAACCTCACCTCCTATCCATTATACTCCTTTAGTCCTATCAGTCACTCCTCAGACCTCTGTCATTCAAACTTCCAGTACCCTTATAGCCACCACAGCTATGGCAGGACCACAAGCACCTACCAAAATGGAAAGATACATAGCTGCTAGGTATGGACCTCTAGTGTTGTCCACTCCTTTCAATGCCATGCCTACTGGAGAATATCAGAAGTATAGGCCTAATTTCACTAGGAGTGAAGGTGTTATAATTGAAGAACACCTTGAATCATTCTATAGCTATGCTGATAACCTGGACATTAGTGAAGATGATGTCTGGATGAGTGTCTTTGTCCAAAGCCTAGATGGATAGGCTAGAAAATGGTTCAGAGAACTGACCCCAAGGTCTATAGCAGATATTGAGGCTATAGATGATGCATTCCTAAAGCATTGGGGGATAAGAAATATTTAATCTACTACCACACTGAGTTTGGGAACTTAAAGAGGGAAAATGGTGAGTTGTTGTCTGATTTTAATAAGAGGTTTAACTACATGTGCAACAAGATACCAGCTAAAGTAAAACCCACCACTACCTCTGCTAAACTCACCTATGCCATTGCTTTTGATTCTGACTTCTGCCTACTGTTGAGGGAGAGGTGATGTGATACTTTGGATGATATGCAGGATGCAACCTTGGAAGTAGAATCAAACATCATGGCTGCAGAGAAGCTCAAGGGGAATGTTGATAGAAGGAGACAGAGGGGCAAGTCTTCATCATCTTTAGATCCCAAGATAGATAAAATGACCAAGATGATAGAGTCATTAGCCTATGAAATCTCTAAATTAAAGGTTGAGCAACACCCTGGGAAAGGAAGAGTTCCTAATACCTTTGCTCCTAGAAATCCAAATCCATATAGAAGAGCTAATGAGCAGTTGAAGATTTTGCAAAGAAGAAAAGATGCCAATGAAGACCAAAGGGTGAAGACCCCTTTCTAGAACGTAGTCATGCAAGAAGAGTAGTTTGAAGAAGATGATGAGATCCATTGTATGGAGGACAAGGGCAGTGCATCCTTTTTGACCTTAGCTACCTATGAAAAGTCAGTTTTTTAATGACCAGATCAACCAAGAATGGGATGGTGAAGCTGTTCTACAAACTGAAGATCAACGCAGATATAATCTAAGGTCGAAGATGAATAATGCCAAGGAAACTCCTGTTCAAAGAGCTGCTATATCTACAGTACAACAAGCTAATAAGTAGATGTGACCAATAGTTGATCCCATCATCCTCAAAGCTCCAACTCACGGGGTAAGAGGCCTTGAAAAGTCTCCTTATCCTTTCAGTTTTCAATCATAAATTCAGAAGCTAAGAATACCTATACCTCTTATTGAACTAGTGAAGAATGAGTCCTTCAAAAGATCCATCCTCGAGGCCCTTGAGCCTAAAGCCATCCAAGCCTCCACCAACTATGTAAATCTGCAAGATGACAAACCAGCTGTTATTCTCAGCCCAATGATTGAAAATTATGAAGACAACTCCCCATCATTCTATGTATCACTAACTATTCATAACAAAATCCTTCATTACTACCTTTTGGACACAGGAGCCAACCATAATCTAATGCCCAAGGCTATCATGGATGAATTGGGTCTTGACATTACCAATCCTTATCATGACTTGTTATCTTTTGACTCTAGAAAAGTGAAATGTCTGGGATTAATCAAGGACCTAGCCATCACTTTGTCTCAACTGCCCATGAAGAGCATGATGATGGATATTGTGATAGTAGATGTACTCCCCAACTTCGGCATGCTGCTTTCCAGAGGTTGGATCAAGAGATTAGGTGGAACATTGCAAAATTATCTGTCCTATGCTACTGTCCCAGTTTTTGGAGGTGAAAGTAGGAGATTATATAGAGAGGCTCAGTTCACTTATGTCATCAGTGATGAGAAGAATCCCACTAATCATCCTATCTATGCTGTTGACACTGATTTTGGAGCTTGTATTCTTCAGATTTAAGAATCCCAATTAGCCTTCACGTAGCTTAAGAAACCAGTTTTCCAGATTGTAGAGGAAGAAGGCCCACAAATTTGGGACATGTTCCTTGATGGAGCTTGCTCTAAGGAAGATGCAGGGGTGGGTGTAGTCCTTGTGTACCCCACATAGGAATGCATTCATTTATCTTTCAAATTAAATTTTCAGGTCACAAATAACATAGCGGAGTACGAAGCCTTGATATTGGGCTTAAATGTTGCTAAATAAATGGGCATCAAAGGTCTAAAAGAGTTTGGAAACGCAGACCTAATCATTCAGCAGGTCAACAAAATCTTCCAAGCAAAGCATCAAAGGCTGAAAGCATATAGAGATGAGGTATGGAAGCTTAAGGATTCTTTTAATATTTTCAGCATTTCTTACATCCCACGAATGAAGAACTAGCTCGCTGATTCCCTTGATGTGTCTACTAGCATGTTTATTCCTCCTTTGCCTCCTAAATTGACTTATGAAGTTTAGGTGAAATATAAACCATCTCTGCCTGACAATGTCAAATACTAGAAAGTTTTTGAATATGATGATGAAATAAATAGGTTTTTACAAGTCATTGATGAATTTTTTGAAATGCACATTGACCAAGAAAACGAAACCAATGAAGAATGCAACCAGTCCAAGCTGAAGGACGAGATTGGTCAGGACAACATTGTTCAGCTGCCTAGTAACCATATACCTAAAGGATTGGTGCCCCTAGAGAAGTTGTTTAATCATAATAATGTACCTTTTAAGCCTACCAAAAAAGAAAATGAGTCTGCTATTCATAACATAATATAGGGAGCCCATCCCATCCGAAATACATAAATTTGTCAACTCATTTGTCTTCTGCCCAGAATTCTGAGTATTGCACCCTCATGAAGCAATTCCTGATATTTTTTCCTGGGAATACAGTGATATTAAAACCTATGACACAAACATCATTCAGCATAAGATTCCACTGGAAAAGAACACCATCCCTTTTAAGTAGAAATTGAGACCTATCAGCGCTCTCTTATTGCCTTTGATTGAGAAAGAAATCAAGAAGCTGTTGGATGCCAAAATCATAGTTCCCCTAAGGTATTCAAAGTGGATAGCTAACCTTGTGGTAGTAAGAAAAAAAAATGGAGAAATCAGGCTTTTGTGTTGACTTCAGAAATCTGAACAAATGCTCTAAAAAAGATAACTACCCCCTCCCTAAGATGGAACACTTGCTGCAAAAAATTTCAGGGGCTAGAGTCATGTCTTTCTTAGATGGATTTTCAGGTTACAATCAGATTGTTGCATATCCAGAAGATCAGGAAAATACCACCTTCACTACTCCTTGGGGCACTTTCATGTACTCTAAGATGCCTTTTGGACTGATGAATGCTGGGGCTACTTTTCAGAGGGCCATGGACATAGCCTTTGTGGGAGAGAAGGAAAAATTTGTCCTTATTTACCTTGATGACATAACAATATTTTCTAACACTCACAAGGACCATTTGCAGCATTTGAAGAAGGTGTTTCTAAAGTGCAGACAGTTTGGAATTTCTGTGAACCCAAAGAAGTCATAGTTTGCTCTAGAAGAAGGCAAACTTCTGGGACATATTGTTTTTGCTGAAGGTGTGAAGATTGATATAGCAAGAGTTGAAGCAATTCAGACATTGTCTATCCCAAGATCAAAAAGAGACATTCAATATTTCCTGGGTAAGATTAACTTTGTAAGGAGGTTCATTCCAAACTTTGCAGAGCTTGTGAAGCACATCACTTCCATGCTGAAGAAAGGATCAGAAATAAAATGGACAGATGCTACAAGAAGCTCTTTTGAAGCCATCAAACAAGCTATCATGGAGGCTGTTGGAAATAATACTGAAAGGCGGGGGGGGTGAATTAGTATTATCACATCAATAAAAAAATTTCATTTCCATATTCAGATTCATATATGCTACTTCCACAACTTCTTATGATTCAGTTAGTTGATCCTTAA